>APFE031122825.1:63008-117689 GCA_000404065.3 Pinus taeda
GTTCTTTGATGTGACTGTCTGTTTTTCTTGTTCATGCTCATTGTTTTATGGTACTGATATGCAAAAATAATTCAAAGTGTAAATAAGGAAGAATTGTTAAAAGGACTAGATAATAGTGATTCACCCCCCCTCTCAGTATTGTTTTCAACATGGTTTTGGGCGGGATGGTTTTTTGTCCATGGTATTTTGTAGATCTGATCAAGGGAACTATAGTTATGTTCTAATCCATGGTTAATCAATTAGGGTTTATGGATGCTTCAACATGTATATATATGTATTGTAACATTGGAAGTAGCATAATGAAAAATCAATCTAGTGGTCGTGGTTTTTGGATCCAGGGGAAAATGTCCGTGTATATTTATTTTATGTGTTATGATCTTGCCATTATTTATTTTCTAATTTATTTTAGAATTCGTATGTAGGTAATTTCTGTATGGGGTTAACACCTACAAAGACCAAACCTAGTTACATTCTTCAACAGTCTTAGATATGGAGGTATTCATACTTACATATAAATATAGAGGTACATGGAAGATCTCAAAACACATGATATACGAAGAGTTTAGGAGCATTCAATGGCACATACTGGCTTCTTGACCAAGGAAATCTATCCAGGTGGGACTAAGATGGACTAAAGCTTTTAGGTAGTCTAGGTACCATCAGGCTTACTTGCTAACCATCAATGAAGGGATCTAGGTGTGTATCTAAGGTTAGATCTCCAATACCAATGCCACCATCCCTACTACTTAGAGAACTAAAAATCAACACATATGCCAACTAGATTTCATCTTAGGAATTTTACACGCTCAATGCCTCAACACATCAAATCTCTCTAACCTCAAGCATTCTTGTCAAAAGTCTTGAGATGTTTACCTAAATATTCAAAACCCCTTAATCAGTGATAACCTTTCAAATACTCATGAGTAAACACAAACCTTCAAGGTCTTCTAACTTCTTGATGTTGCCACACAATTCATCACAGTAGGACTTCGAAGCTTCCAAAATAAATATTGACAAAGTTTTCCTCAATCACTCATATTCCTTTCCTACTTCACATGCAACAACTAAACCCTTATTTCCTTCTTTCAACAACACCTCAATATTCATTCTCCAAGTTTTTTCTTCAACGTATCCATCGTGACTATAATATGCCATCCCTCTCTACCAGGGAGATATCCTTCCTTATATCTAGGCTCCTTCTTAACTTAGGGAGATCAAATTATTTCTATAACATCAGAGAATCTTTATCAAAGTCATATTTATCATCATCACTTCATATAACTTCTTTCATCATGCTTATCAATCAAATCAATTCTAATTATGAACATCTTCACTATATTGAAGATTTTGTGGAATTCCCAAAATGGAATTGTTGGATGCCAAAGCAATAAAAATGGGACTACCTATCCAACTAAATGGTTTCAAGGAATGGTCCATAGCCAACCCTTATCTCACAAATAATGATGTGGATGCAAGTTCCCCACGATTCAATGACCCACTAATGCGAGACATTCTATCATGATTTCTAATGTAAGAAAAAGAATCACCAAATGGTGTATTATTTAGCTAAATAAGTAGAGGGTTGATTGGACTAGAAAAGAGGTTAGTCAGTCATATTAAAATGTGTTTTTTAACTAATTAAAATAATTAACTTATGGAATTTTAGACACCAAGTATGATAAATCATACCCCTATAAAAATAAACTATTAGTAGAAAACCAATGTATCAAAATGGGCATTCTGGAAGTAAACCCTGAGGGGAGCTCAAGCCCCAAGGCTTGAGTAGTAAACCGATGAGAAATGGTTTTACTATCCTCCTAGTATGTGCTTTTATTGGTACAATATCCTATGCAAGTAGTATAGAGGCCCACCTTAAAATTACTAATATGATGATGTAACATGTTTCTTAGGTAGGACATGAACTTCCACCCACAATCACCTAGGATAGGTTTCTTAAAGAATAGAAACTGTGGATACAACTTTGCAACAAAAAGTTAAGAGTAATATATGTGGGTTAGAAAAACAGGTATGGGAAGACAAACTAAGTCTAAAAATTCAATGAGGAATTATTTTTGGAAAACTGTAACCCCAAAGGTTTCCATATGAATATTAGTCTAGCATAAACCAAAAAGAAATAGTAGGGATGTCATTCAACATGCCTCCAATACAACCTTGTGCTTGACTATATTATTAGAGGATATTTATCTATAAACGACTACTTCTGCTAATGAATCTTCCACTCTCTAGTGACTTCTAGTTCAAGTTTTATGGCCTTAAATATTTTATGTTCCTAGTTTAATCCAAGGCCCTAATTCCTATTCTAAAGTTGGTTTGGTGAAAAGAAAAAGGTCTAATAAATTTCAAAATAATTTCATTCCTTTTAATGATTGTTGATTTCTCAAAGATATGGAATTAAAACCAAATAATATTATGACTATTTTCAAAGAAAAATATTGAAATATGGCAATGGACAAAAATGCAACTTTTTACTTTCGATAAAAAGTATCTCAAGAAGAGAACATGAGGATTTAAAACATTAAATCAATCATTTAATGTAAGTGAATTATTAATCACTGTAACAAAAACTTCAAATTCATAATTGACACTTCAATCCCCTTAAAAGACATTGAAAATGATCAAAGGGGTATTGTCTTAAAATGCAATTTTACTCTTTCTTTTTTCACAATAGAGGATATAATAGAGAATATAATGGAAAAAATCATAGAAAACTAATTTCGAAAAGGTTTATTTACAATCAATAGATTCTTTAAGTTCCAGAAGAAGAAACTAAAAAATATCTTTTTGCAAAAAATGAGTGTCTTTTACATGGAAATAATGCTTAAATAAGTAGATTGGTTAGTTGACTGGGCTGTGGTGTTGAGATATTTTATCGATGGTTTAGAAATTGTTGAATCTCACCAGGGCCATTTATACATGATGTAATTGTGTATAAAGTGTAATAGAGAAAAATATTTCTGCATCGCTCTTTTCTTTCTTGGTATCAGAGCGCTTTTGAGCTTCCTCTGATGTGTCAGGGCCTAGGAATATATACATGTCTAAGTGTGCTTTCAGATTTTTTTTCACAGTGTTGAATTTAGTATTTGTATTTTTTGTGTGTCTTGCTACACATGATTGAGAAGAGCGTCACTGGTGCTGCTGTGGAATAGAGGAAGAAGAGAACATTTTTTGCTATAAGAAGATTGACAGACCCTGCCTCCACTCGCTCACTCACAGTCTAAAGGCCCATCTAGCTCTAGAACATGCATCAATCTGTAACAGCTGTGGGTAGGTCTTACGATACAAGACGAGTGTGTAAAATCAACCAGTCTACGTCAGACTATTATGTCTGCAAGAATTGGGTGATTGATTTCAAAACTGGACAATGAAACATACTATTGAATCTCTGTAGGAGTTGGGTGATTAGTTTCGAAAGTGGAAAATGCATGTTTCAACTACATAATATGGTTGGTCTCTGAGGCGTATACTTAAATTTAATCTTTTCTAGCCGTGGTTCCCATCTCCAAAGAAGTTGAGTGCGTGAATGTCCAAGGAATCCTCGTGTAGTACATTGCTTCATACATTAAGATTATGTATTATGTTTGATTTCTCTGACGAGTAACCAATGAATAAGGACTAGGCATTTTGACATTCTCTGTTTTCAGGATCAGGCCGCGAAGGGTAGCTGCATTATTTCTAGTCGGTTGATGATATGTTGGGATTATCATATCACAGAGGATGAGGTTGGCATTTCTACAATTCGACAGCCCTATGGAACTTCAAGGACGTCTATTTTTATGCCATAATGAAAGAGAACGAAATGATGATTAGAGTGTGTTGGTGAGCATTGCCTTTCGATGTTTTTTTAAACCTAACAACGTCGAATAGTTGAAATTGATTGAGCACTCATTCATTTACCTTAATTGTTCAAAGGATATCTTTCCTAAATATTTTGTATTGGTAAAAGGTTCAATGCCTACAGCCTCTACGACTTATCACATGCCACCACCATGTACAAAGCACTGTGTTTGGGATTTCTTGCGATACATCAGACAAAGAAACGGATCACCCATGTGGCCTTGTCTTTGTGACTTTTGTAGATCTGCGGTCGATGGAATATGCCATAGTGAATTTGTGGATGAATATTCCCTGACGAAGTGGCATTATACATAGTAGTTCGTGACACTATTTTGCAAAATTTTTGTGTTGATAACATATACAAATTTATTGATTTATTGTGAAGTGCGACGTGATTTAATTAGTGGTAAAAGTTGTAAAATGTGTAAAATAAACTAATGAACAAAATAATATAATTAAATTAGTGGTTCTCGAAGTTTTTGGTGCTCAGAGGACATATCACTAGTTTGATTGTGTGAGTTTGTTATATGTTGATGGGTATTGTTGTGCTTCAGGATTCAAGGGCATCAGTTACAAGTTATGTTATGAGATCCATGTGTGTGAAAGGGTTGATTGCGTAATTGACTACTAGATACATCTAGTATCGAGATTTTCTTTTGAGAGATTGAGAAGGGTCAATTGTACAAAATTCGTCAAAACTTGTTAGAGGCGGTTATGTCCTAAATAAGTTGATTGGGAAGCTCAAAGATTGTCGTGGTGAAAGCGTGTTGTCGAGGAGACTTCAGAGTGGGGATAAGTGTCAAGGAAGACCAGTCAAACATATGTGACATGTGAATTATAACTTGTGATTTTTGGTATTAATCTTTGTAATGATGTAATGTAAGAATTAAAGGGGGGACTTGGAAGTAATTCTTACATGAGTAAATATGTAGATTGGTTAGTTGAGTGGATTGTGTTGTTGAGATATTTTTTCAACAACAATCTCTCAGTTTGGAAATTGTTGGATCTCATAAGTGCCATATATACTAGATGTAATTCTGTGATCTAGAGTGTAATAGAAAAAATTATTTGTGTGTCTTTGTTTTCTTTAGCTTTTGTACCCTAAAAGCCCCTTTTGGTGCACCCTACAAGCTCATCATGCCCTCTTTGCAAAACAAGTGATGAATATTACTTCTTCAATATCAATGAGTGATGCATCTCTCGTTTCCCAATCTAAAACTACAATGATAAGAAAGGAAACAAGAACTAAAAACACCCAAATTTGTAAAATGAAGAAATCGAGCTACAATTTACCAATTCCAAATTGGATATCAACAATAAATCAATACTAATGACAACTAAATTAATCATGACTGAGTTAATATTATTCATAGTTCACTACTTTTCATGTAGTAAATTCAATAAAATAGTTCACAATGATGGTTTCTATGCAGCAAGTCCCTACCTTGCAGCATGAGTGTATCTTGCCTTTGTAGCCTTTCCATGCTTCCTATTTGAAAAAGCTTCATATGATTGTATCTATGAATTCTAAAATTCAGGTGACCTATTCAATACTCTAGAAGCAAAGAAAATTGTTTGTGGAACATCAAACTTCATGGCTGCATTTTCAAACATGCATGGGTCAGAGAGCTTTACCTTTAACCAATGATTTTCGAGAAGCTATCCCATATAGAGGATAAGATCGACTAGTTGTATTCAACATTCTTTATTTGCATATTGTTATATTTCATCCCGATTTTCTTGAGATTGATCTACTATGATCACACCATTATTGTAAGTGCTTACATGCTTCATCATTCCACATTTTAGCCAAAGGTTGGATAACATTTTTATTCAGGAAGTAGAAGGAGCGTAGTCTGCAAATGAAAGTGAACTCGCACTAGAGTCCCAACATTACTACATACAACAGTAGGCTTTGGCTAAGCAAAGATGCTCCATAGAGTTAGAGCTACTAAGTATTATCCTATGGGCCTTTGGAGAGAAGGAGGAGAAGATGAAGCTAGGACGTAGATACCAATTTTGATTCTTAGATATGAAAATGTCTATTAAAAAATCTCCATGCGGGCTCATATATCAATTCAAACTACAGAAGAGATTGAACTACCACAAAAATGGAAATAGGGGTTTCAACGTACAGATTGGGTATAACATACATATGGGGTGAGTAGTCATCCTCCATGAAAGTCTCATATGTTTAAGAAGTGTCTCGCTTTGACAATTACAACAAGGATGTAGATATGGCAACAATATCTCAATGGTGGTGAAAGCTTGTTGGCTATTCAAATCAAGGAGGTGCAAGCTTCTCTATGCTAATATTGTATATTATAACATGGTAGGAACCATAATACCATACATACCAAGTAGAGTAATAATCAAAGTCTTTGAACCTAGTTCTCTCTCTAGCAGTGGAATTAGATCTAGCCAGGGAAGAAGTATATATGTGAGATCATATATTAATTGTATCTATATGTCACATAATATATTAAGAATAGTAGATATGATGATATCGGATATGAAAAAACTATTAGGAACCTTTTCATTCAACGTGTATATGGTCATATAGTATATTAACCATGTTAAGACCACCCATAGTAATCAAGTGAAGTCTATCTGAGCTCATCAGCTCTTACATTACCACTTGGCTTATAGTGATCTCCTGCAACATCAACTAGCATTCGTTAAGAAAATTAAGAGATTTAAACTTCTTGGATTTATTCAATATTGCCTCACGAAACTGGACTTCATTAGTTCCTGTGCGAGAGGGAGGGTGATACCACAACTCTGTGTTCAGTTTGTAGTGTACCTGACTTTGACCTAGATAAGTCTATCGAGTCCCTCACAGTTGAAGAATAAATCCACCCAATCTCTTTCGAGACAGGCGAATCAAGTATTCTCTTCCTTCTTATACAAAATTGATGGTGTGAATTCTTTCTAGCTTGCAATAAAAGTACTTTTTTTTGGAAATAAGAGCATGTGGGAGAGGCAATGGTAACAAAAAGTGGAGGTCCAGATATTTCATAACATGGATAAGAAGTTTCTGCCTCGCTCGATGTCAGGTCATTTATAAAGGGAGGATTGTAACCAAAACCCATAGTTAAGTTTGTTAGATCCTTATTATTATTTATGATGCGATCCCATGAAAAATCATTTAGTCAAGTACATAGGGAACTAAACCAACCCAGTACTAGTAGCAAAAAATATTTATCAAGAGTAAAGGGTTAGCTAGAGCAAACCCTAAGCATGAAGAAGCCTGTAGCGAACCTTATTGAATTTAATCTAGCTACTATGTATAGATGTTATGTGACACATTTTGGTGGGTAGGTGAGATGAATTCACAACATTTTTGTAGCCCACTTTGGTTGTTGTTACTCTCGTAAGTAATAAGGAATCTCAAATCCTCTAGTTTATTGCACTAACATGTGACTAGTGACTTGATTAATGTCACCTAGGGGATAGATAAGTATCCAGGCGAACTCCAAAATTCAGGTGAAGTAGCTAAATCTATCAGGTAACCAGGGGAGGTGAAAAACGATGAAGATGAGTTTCAAAGTAGAACCAAAATTTTGGCAAAAATGAGTTGCACCCTATAAGCAGACTTGGGTGGGTTTCTTCTCACGAATAGTTGATCAACCCAACAAATGACACGAGGTCAAGTTTCAATCTTCTTAGCATAATAGCAGTAGGAGGTAGACGACATTCAAGTTCAAACACTCTCCTTTGGTCCATGAGCATCCTTAAGGCCTAAGTTTTCCTTCGTCTATATGGTTTCCAATACACCTTCCGCATAAGTCATCCTAAATGCCTTCATGACTCAAGGCTTTCCTAGCCATCCATAGGAAGAGAAAAGATCAGGATGAGAGCACCGCTTCGGAAGGGTCCTTAGAAGCCCTCCAAACCTAAAGCTTCTACTCTTTCTACTTAACGAGGTAAAGTAACCAACATTATGTTTTTCTTTGACGAAATTTAAAATTTCATGTGCAAATCACAAAATATATAAGCTTCATGAGCTTTACAATTTTTGTTTATATAGTTGCATGCTTATCGTTTAACTTGTCTCATTGTGTTTTAAAATACAGTTTGGCGAATTTGGACCAACAATATGAGAGATTTTGAATTTTTGCGACTACATGTATCTACAGGCCCAATTTTTAACTTTTGAGCATAATCTACAATCTTTAGAAATCTAATGAAATCGAGCTTTTGGAAGGCCACAATATAAGCTTTGAACTACTATACTACAATATATAGTTTGGTGCAAATGACAAATTAGATAACCAAAACCTATGCCTTTCTGGATGTACCATGCTTGAAGAACTGTTTAAAACTGTCTACAGGTTCACATGCACATGGCCATGTGGGCTGGCGACTTGGTGATATGTGTTATGGCATGCTTCTTACCTGAAAGGGCATCATATAGAAACAAACCATTTGTAAGTGAAAAAGAATTGAAAAAGAACCAAACATTTAATGCAAGGAAACTAATAATATGATTAGTTCAGTTTCCAAAAAATTATGAAAAATATAGAAATTATACGACCAATATAGACCAATAGAACTTCTTTGCCTTGGGAAGAGGCCAAATAGGATGATAAATTTTTTTATACATCTATTTGATAGGTTTGGCAATGATACTTTATGAAATAAGCATAGTTGGAAGACAGATTAATGGCAAGACAAAAATCAATTACAATAATCCCATGCCACTGACGAAAGAGATTGATAATGAAGATGCATGCAAGAGGCACACCAAGAGACCTTAATTCACAAGATCCATTAAGATATAGGAGAAAGAGGACAATCTAAGATTGTTAGAGAGATATCTATTGTCATTCAAGATCCCCCCAAGAGACCTTAATTCACAAGATCCATTAAGATATAGGAGAAAGAGGACAATCTAAGATTGTTAGAGAGATATCTATTGTCATTCAAGATCCCCCTAACCCTCATATTTTTTTGTTAAAATGTTCGATAAGGATACTGAGGTTGGTGATGTATAGATTAGGTTACAAGGTTTAGTTTAACAAATGTTAAATAATGTTAAGGCATATTTTTAACTATTAAAAAAAATATCTTTTGATTTGGATAAAAAAAAATAAACACACACATATCAAAATCTCTCACACACACACATATATATATATATATCAAAATTTTGATTTTTCTTTGTGTGAAACTTATTAAGTATCTTTAATACAAATTTTATTGGTTATTTTTTAATATTATTTATCATATTTTGTTAGATTGTTAATTATTTTTAAATTGCAGCTTAATTAAAATTTATTTAAAGTCAATATAGTTATTTTCTTAATTTGTTTTTCTGGCTAGTTTTACATTGGGCATCATCCACAACATGCTAGAAAATAATGAAGGTCTTTTTATTTTCCTTTCGTTACTTAATTTAGTTGTCAATAAAGAGATTTTTGTAACCAAATATATTAGTGATTTGTATCTTTTTCGCATTAGACACGAAGTTGACATAGAACATTTAAAAACATATTCATAATAAAAAAATTATTTCATTGTTTATATATATATACATTCCAATGTCGGCCATAAATAAAGCATTTCAACTTCGCAATTCATTATCAACTTTATATTGATAGGTAGATAGATAATAATTGAATCCAAACAAATCTTATAATTAAAACATTTAATCATTTCTTTTTGTTTGGGATGAAGGACACATGTGATGTTTTTTATGCTTAAATTATAATTCACATTAAACATTTAAAATAATATTAATAATACAAAATATTATTTCAATTTGGACAATAAATAAAATATTTCAATGTTTAAATTAAGCAAAATAAAATTGTATATGAATTTAAAATTCTTTATTCTTTTAAATAAATGTCTTTCAAAACACATTATGGAAGGGATGTGTACCTTTTGTGTACTTTTCTTATATTCAATATAAACTTATATATATATAGAATGTGTAGTCTAACTTTTTCAGATTGTTTGATTTGTATAATTCAAGTGTTTTTGGTTTTTTATGGTGTTGAATTTATCTATATATTCAAACATATATTTTAAACAACAAACAATCTTGAAACTATATTGCCAAATTTTAATAAATTCTGATGAAAAAAAACTATTTCATTTATAAATTAAACTACTCTTATATAAAAATACACCAATTACCTCGCATATAAATATTAATGTAATTTTTTTTTAATTTGAAATCCATCTTTAACGCAAAGGATAAAATTTCTTAACATAGAATTTAAAATTGCCGACACCAACCCATTCATATTATGTGGGGTTATTAACTGCTCCGTACACATCATTAACCATATTATGTTATTAACCACTTCGTACACGTCATTGGGGTTTTATCTTTACGCAAGTTTGAATTAGGGAAAGGGTTTTTCGTATACAAATAATCAAAGTCCACAAAGAGTCGTGTAGAGTCTTTGCGTGTGATAATGAACATGTCTACCCTCGCCGGGTGGGTTTTTCTCCATTTTCATTGGTATTAAACACATCTCGGGTATATATTTATATAGAGGTCAGTTCGTTCTATCCATCCAAAGTTTTTCCAGTTGGAGAAATCCACCCACAAGACTCTCTTGTTTGCGAGGAATCCACCCGTGATAACTGGTAGATTTTCTGGAGAAAACGAGCGAGAAATCCACCCGCAATAACTGGTCGATATTCTGGGGAAAACGAGCGAAAGAGCGAAAGATGTCTAACGTAGTAGAATCAAATTCTCAATTATTTCCAATATGTACGTTGCTTCACGGAGGTAACCCTAGTCACAGACAGTGCGGCGTAGTGTTTTTGGAACAACAGAGCCAAACTGCATGGGTTCTTGCTGTCAAGGTCGATGGCCTCACGGTATTTACCTATAAACCAGAACAGCGGAAAGTTGGCAGGAATCAAGTAAAAACGTGCCGAATAGCAAGGGCAGAAACGGTTGACAACATTACAATTATTTGGTCGCCAAGTACTGAACAAGAATGGAGCTTGGAATTTACTGGAAAAAATGGATGGTCTCTGTTCAAGGAAAAGCACGAGGAATGTTACAATCGAAATTTTTTGGCTTCTTTAGGCGGTATTCCAGTACCAACGGTACGTGAAGTAACTGATAATAGTTTGACTAGTACTGTTAATGTTCCTTTTGAGCGCCCTATGAACTACATCAAGACAGCAGACGACCAAATTAGCAGGGCTTTGACTTCTGATCGCGCTGTTTATGATATGGATTCTGAGGATGAAGAATGGCTTCGCCAATTCAATGATAATATTGCAGAATGTGATAGCAAAGAAACTAATAAAATTACCCAAGATATTCTTGAGGGAGTTCTGGATAGACTAGAAAAGGTTGCTTTCCTGAGGAAATGTGACAGTTTGAGTGTAAATGACGCGCTCGAAGTTTGTTCTGGATTCGCAGAAGTCAATGTTTTGACATTAATACATGCCCATTGGATGAAAAAGAGGAGGATCAAAGGCGCAGCACTGGTTCACGAATATCAGGTGCGGTTTATATTTTGATAATCTCAATTAATTTTTGAAATGTTGGAAGAGTTTTAGTGGAGGAAAATATGATACAGTGTATATATATATATATAATAACACTCTCTTTGATCCCAGTACCTCTGCTATGCACTATATATACGTATAAGTTTTTGTTTTTGTTTTTTTTTTTAAAAGTCCTAACTAAATTGACCCCATAAAACATAAACCAGAAAGTAGGTTAAATATATAAATAACAAACACTGTTTGATGAGAGTAACCGTGTCAGGCACTATATATGTTGGGAAGAAAAGTACTATGTATAAGGAAAAAAAGGTTTAGTTTATCTTTATCTTAAGGATATAATATAAGGATAAATTTATAGATCATTAAGTTAGGTCAAATAATAGAAATTTAGTGTTAGTTCAAGTAATAGAAATTTAGCATTGGAAAGCTTTTGCTAATTAATATATAGGGCTTGTTCAAAACTACAGGAAATTCCTATTACTTGAACTAACACTAAATTACAGTGATAGTTTCATTGACTCTATCTTTCATGGCTACAGGAAATTTCCCTTAGAAGTATTGGTCTAAGATACAACTCTTCTTATTTCTATTATCGAGTGCATTGAATATTTTGAATTAAATCATATTTTTTCAAATATCTAACAAACGTTTACAACGTAGACATCTCCATCCAAACGTGGAGAAAAGCGTGGAGGAAACTACTCTACAATGGGCTCATCCAAAGCACGGAAACGTGGAAACGTTTTCAAGCGCCAACCTCATCGTCGGGCACACTGCGAAGTCGGAACGTCAAATAGTAAGTCGCCTTAGCTGAAATTTTCGGTTTTAAATTTGATTCAACTAATTATAATGTATTTTATTGCTTCTACTGTAAATTAATAAATAAGTTTTTCTAAAAACATAAATTTATTATAAAAAAATAAAATAATTTTATTTTTAATACTATGGAATAAATATTTTTTATGTGTTATATTTTTAAATATAATAGTATTGAGTTTCTGTCCATTTAGAGTGGTACATTTTTTTCATTTTCTTTTAGTTATATCAGGAAATTGTTATATTTTAATTTGTCAAATTAGAGTGTAACAATTTTTTCACAGGTGGGAAAGTCTATCTTAATCTATTTATCAAACCAGCAGCCAGAACAACCATCTTTAGTTGTTATCCTTGAATGCAGACTTACTGTTATTCAAGGAAAACAAGGTCACCTAGAATAACTGGCTCGTGGTTCATAAGGGGGTAGAATTTCACTCTTGCTAGATGCCTCTAGGTCTTGGGCCTTTAACCTATTTCCTTATCTCCAAAGAAGAGACCAGCTCTTAACCAGCCAAGCAGAAGCAATTTTAGGGCATATTCCAAACTAAAGAGCAACAATTATTATTACCCATTAATTGTAAATATAAATTAGCTCGTCATCATTATTAAAGAAAACTATATCACCTATAATGACTCTGGGATCTTTAACATGTTTCCTTGTGACAAAAAAAAATGAACTCTTAGCAAGCCAAGCAAAAAGCAATTTTAAGGCATATTAGGACATACTCCAAACCTAAGTGCTACAATTATTACTGCCCATTAACTATAAATATAGATTAGCTTATTATTATTATTAAGAAAAACTATATCACATAAAATAGCTTATTAATGGCCCATCAAGAAATATGTTTTCACTCTGGCTATATTTCACTTGCTATAAATTTATGAATCATAAACATTACATACCAAAAAGAAACACTGTTACACATATAACGGCATCACACCAATAAAATTATAATTATATATATAAAAGTTTTCTCTGAAGTAGTTAAAGTTTGTTCCTCTACAGAATTAACATACATAATTAGTGGCACTCGTAAGAAAAATGTTGCAGTTGAGATTTCTGTAAATAATCCTGTTACTTATTAGCAAAGTTATGTTTATGCAGTTGCCTGGAACTCAGATGAAAAGGATACTGCAGAACTAGACTTTGTAAGAGCTGCTTGCGCTGCAAGGGAGTATGCTATAGCGAAACGTGCAGAAGCCGAGAGGCTAATGAGGATTGCAGATTTGGCAACATACAAAGCTGTGGCATTTGCAAGGAAGGCGGAGTTAATTGGGGCAATAGAAAAAGCAAGATCGCTTGGTTGTGATGTTTCAGAGCAGTCTTATGGTGATAACATCGTTACTGAAAATGTTTCTACGGCTGAAGCATCTATGAGCAGCCCCCCTTCTGAAATGGGAACAAACTCTTCCTCTCCATTGAGAGATACATGCTAAACCCATCGGTATGGGTTGCATGATCGAAAGACCTCTCTTTAAAGACTTCAAAATCTGCAATCACGCTAAGGATTAGATATTTTGAAAGTGATACTCGATCCAATTGAGAGATTGACATTTCATTTGCAACCAGTGATCGTAGTTTCACATGATATGTTCTTGCTGAAATGAGATTGTCAATTTGTATAGTATATTGCTTTATTGCATTTCATCTTGTTCTTACAATGGTTGCAGTTTTTACAGTCTCGTTTTGCTGATTTCTTGGTAGACTCATTTATTCATTTTCCACAGATCAAATATTGAGACCCAGTCTAATTAGTCTAAAATATGTTTTTGTAATTATCTTGTAAAAATATTTACAATAGTAATTGATGGCTTTTTGTCGACTCTCTGAGATGATTTACGAAAACAAATAATCTCAATTCATTTATAGCGTAGACAACTGTACAGATTTTTGAATTCCGAGAATTCCTAAAATGATATTGATTTTCTGTTTCTACTTAAACTCCAGAGGCATGCATGGATGGTTACTATTCTTTCAATAATGTTGCTCCCCATCTTAATTATGAAGAATATGTTTGAACTGCGTACAATCTGGAATAAATATCCTCTAAGCTTTATTTTTATTGTTGTACGGTAAGTATACGTTGGTCCAATGTAGTTTTAGAATGCTAAAATGGTTAGTGTAGTCATGAATGTATAAGAACTATTAAGTTATTCAATATTAATTCTTGAGTGTGCTATAGAGTGATATTTTCTTTAGTGAAAATATAAACTTTCAGTGTGCCAGTACGGTATTTTTGTTAAGGAAAAGCTTTCCAAATGTTATTTATTGAGTTTCTTTCTTTCATTTAGTATGAGAGCCTCGAAAGAAAAAGGTGTTAAGGACAATATTTTTAATATAATTTTGGCTTGAGTTAGAACTTTTCTGGAAGAAAAAGGAAATATAAATAAAGAAGTAGATTTTCTATGCATAGATAGATGTTGACAATGAAACTACTTGATGTTTTATTGTATGACATCCTTATAAATAAAACTATATGTATTTTTATTGAGTTGGAGATTATCGCATATGTTACTTGACATATTGGTTGATGTTTCATAGTATCACATCTTCATGCATATCTTTGGAAATATTTTTATAGAGCTGGATGTTATGGCCACAAAACCCATTTCTCCAGAGTGGATCCTTCTATTCAATTAAAAAGAGAAACAGTGTACAAAAGGCAACCACAGTGGTGAGGCCCACCAATATGACAGGCCTATCCCAAACCATGGTCCCAAGAGGACAAAGCAAACCCAACGATGCACGACCACCTAACCAAATGAGTAGTCCAAAACTAACCATCAGATCCTAAGCTAAAGATCTAGTCGATGAAAAACATATCAGGTGGCCAACAAGCACACCATTTAACACAGAAAACAAACCCGATGAACCCAATAAACCATAATTTATAATCATATCGGGTCCATTTTTAACATAACCATCATTCAATTTCACCACCTAAATTCTGTCGTTTGCATGCAATTCCAGTGAGGTCATGTGAACAACTCGAAACATAACCTCTATTTCAGACCCACCAACAAGCACGTTTAATCCTAGACGTGGATTGTCCATGCTTGATCCAATGGTTAAGGATCATATCGCTCGGACTAAAAGCACCGATAATTACCTCACAATAAGGGTAGTAATTCGTCGCCACCCTTAGCCACGTTGTGTGGTGAGTGGAATCGCTCCCGATTGTGAAAAACCACTTCTGGCTTGATGAGCATGCAATAAACCAGAAACCACTTTGAGGGGGGTAAAGCTACCACAGTAATAAAAGTGGGGGTTTTGCATCTACCGCAAAAGTCTGGACTCCAACACATAGGCCAAAAAAAGATGAACATCCCTCCTTCTAGCCATCCCCCTAAGACTTTTGGTTTTCTACTGCGGACATAGGCCTGAAAGCGACCTCACTTATGTCAAAACACTGCATAAAAGTTAACTAAACCCCGTCTTCGTGGCTCTGTTTCAGAACACGTTTCTCTCCTCATCCACCTGATTAAGACACTACTCCCTTAATCTGTTTTGATGCATCTCTTGCCAACTCAGCTTGACCCTACTGTATTTTAATAAATAAGTTTTTCTAAAAACATAAATTTATTATAAATAAATTTATTTTTATGTGTTTATTTTTTAAATATAATAGTATTGAGTTTCTGTCCATTTAGAGTGGTACATTTTTTTCACTTCCTTTTTGTTATATTGGGAAATTATTATATTTTAATTTGTTAAATTAGACCGTAACAATTTTTTCACAGGTAGGAAAGTCTATCTTAATCTATTTATCAAACCAGCAGCCAGAACAATCTTTAGTTGTTATCTTTGAATACAGACTCACTGTTATTCAAGGAAAACAAGGTCACGTGGAATAACTAGCTCGTGGTCCATAACAGGGCAGAATTTCACTCTTGCTAGATGCCTCTAGGTCTTGGGCCTTTAACCTATTTCCTTATCTCCAAGGAAGAGACCAGCGCTTAACCAGCCAAGCAGACGCAATTTTAGGGCATATTCCAAACTAAAGAGCAACAATTATTATTACCCATTAA
Organism: Pinus taeda; assembly: GCA_000404065.3. Taxonomy (NCBI): domain Eukaryota; kingdom Viridiplantae; phylum Streptophyta; class Pinopsida; order Pinales; family Pinaceae; genus Pinus; species Pinus taeda. The sequence continues at coordinate 79,197 of APFE031122825.1, forward strand.
TTGTAAATATAAATTAGCTCATCATCATTATTAAAGAAAACTATATCACCTATAATGACTCTTGGATCTTTAACATGTTTCCTTGTGACAAAAAAAATGAACTCTTAACAAGCCAAGCAAAAAGCAATTTTAAGACATATTAAGGCATACTCCAAACCTAAGTGCTACCATTATTACTACCCATTAACTATAAATATAGATTAGCTTATTATTATTATTAAGAAAAATTATATCACATAAAATAGCTTATTAATGGCGCATCAAGAAATATGTTTTCACTCTGGCTATATTTGACTTGCTATAAATTTATGAATCATAAACATTACATACCAAAAAGAACACACTGTTACACATATAACGGCATCACACCAATAAAATTATAATTATGTATACAAAAGTTTTCTCTGAAGTAGTTAAAGTTTGTTCCTCTACAGAATTAACATACATAATTAGTGGCACTCGTAAGAAAAATGTTGCAGTTGAGATTTTATAAATAATATTGTCCTCGGAAGAATCCTGTTACTTATTAACAAAGTTATGTTTATGCAGTTGCCTCGAACTCAGATGAAAAGGATACTGCAGAACTAGAATTTGTGAGAGCTGCTTGCGCTGCAAGGGAGTATGCTGTAGCGAAACGTGCAGAAGCCGAGAGGCTAATGAGGATTGCAGATTTGGCAACATACAAAGCTGTGGCATTTGCAAGGAAGGCGGAGTTAATTGGGGCAATAGAAAAAGCAAGATCGCTTGGTTGTGATGTTTCAGAGCAGTCTTATGGTGATAACATCGTTACTGAAAATGTTTCTACGGCTGAAGCATCTATGAGCAGCCCCCCTTCTGAAATGGGAACAAACTCTTCCTCTCCATTGAGAGATACATGCTAAACCCATCTGGTATGGGTTGCATGATCGAAAGACCTTTCTTTAATGACTTCAATATCTGCAACCACACTAGTGATTAGATATTTTGAAAGTGATACTCGATCCAACTGAGAAATTGACATTTCATTTGTAATTAGCGATCGTAGCTTCACATGATATGTTCTTGCTGAGATGAGGCTGTCAATCTGTACAGTATATTGCTTTATTGCATCTCATCTTGTTCTTACAATGATTGCAGTTTTTACAGTCTCGTTTCGCTAATTTCTTGGTAGACTCGTTTTCTCATTTTCCACATATCGAATATTGAGACTCAGTCTTTTTAGTTTCAAATATGTTTTTGTAATTATCTTGTAAAAATATTTCTAATAGTAATAGATGGCTATTTATCAACTCTCTGACATGATTTACGGAAACAAATAATCTCAATTCATTTATAACGTAGACAACTGTACATATTTTTGAATTCGGAGAATTCCTAAAATGATCTTCATTATCTGTTTCTACTTAAACTCCTGAGGCATGCATAGATGGTTACTATTCTTTCAATAATGTTGCTCCCCATCTTAATTATGAAGAATCTGTTTGAACTGTGTACAATGTGGAGGAAATATTCTCTACGCTTTATTTTTTTTTTATTGTACGGAAAGTCTATGTTTAACTGTTCATTTCTATTGGTGGTCTATGTCTTCATCGTTATAGATAACAAATGGTAATTTTCTATAATATTAATGGAATAGCTTTATTTTGGTATTTTTTTATAATATTATTTGAATATTCCTATATATCTATGATTTTGGATAATTTATGGTATTTTCTATAATATTATTGGAATACTACATTATAAGGTGTCTTAGAGAAAAGGTTCTGGTGTTGATACGTTGGTTCAATGTAGTTGGTTAAATATTAATTCTTCAGTATGTTATAGAGTATGCTATTTTTTTTTGGGAAAATATTAATTTTTTTAGTGTGCTATAGAGTTTGGTATTTTCATTGGGGAAGAGATTCCCAAGTGTAATCTATTTAGTTTCTTTCTTTCATTTAGTATGAGAGCCTTGAAAGCAAAAGGTGTTAAGGACAATACTTTTAATGTAATTTTACCTTGAGTTAGAATTTATCTCAAAGAAAAAATGAATATAAATAAAGAAGTAGATTTTCTTTGCATAGATAGATGTTGACAATAAAACAACTTGATGTTTCATTATATGGCATCCTTATACATAAACCTATATGTATTTTTTTGGAGTTGGAGATTATCGCACATGTTACTGGACATATTGGCTGATGTTTCATAGTATCACATCTTCATGCATATCTTTGGAAATATTTTTATAGAGCTGGATGTTATGGCCACAAAACCCATTTTCTCAAGAGTGGATCCTTCTATTCAATTAAAAAGAGAAATAGTGTACAAAAGGCGACCATAGTGGTGAGGCCCACCAATATGACAGGCCTATCCCAAACCATGGTCCCAAGAGGACAAAGCAAACCAAGCGATGCACGCCCACCTAACCAAATGAGCAGTCCAAAACTAACCATCAGATCCTAAGCTAAAGATCTAGCGGATGAAAAACATATCAGGTGGCCAACAAACACACCATTTAACACAGAAAACGAACCCGATGAACCCAATAAACCATAATTTATAATCATATCGGGTCCATTTTTAACATAACCATCATTCAATTTCACCACCTAAATTCTGTCGTTTGCATGCAATTCTAGTGAGGACATGTGAACAGCTCGAAACATAACCTCTATTTCAGACCCACCAACAAACACGTTTAATCCTAGACGTGGATTGTCCATGCTTGATCCAATGGTTAAGGATCATATCGCTCGGACTAAAAGCACCAATAATTACCTCACAATAAGGGCAGTAATTCCTCGCCACCCTTAGCCACGTGTTGTGTGGTGAGTGGAATCGGTACCGATTGTGAAAAGCTACTTCCGGCTTGATGAGCATGCAATAAACCGGAAACCACTTTGAGGGCGATAAAGCTACCACAGGAATAAAAGTGGGGCATTTGCATCTGCCGCAAAAGTCTAGACTCTAGCACATGGGCCAAAAGAAGATGAACGTCCCTCCTTCCAGCCACCCCCCTCAGACTTTTGGTTTTCTATTGCGGACATAGGCCTGCATTCGAAAAGCGACATCACTTATGTTAAAACACTGCATAAAAGTTAACTAAACCCCGTCTTCGTGGCTCTGTTTCGGAACACCTTTCTGTCCTCATTCGCCTGATTAAGGCACTACTCCCTTAATCTGTTTTGATGCATCTCTTGCCAACTCAGCTTGACCCTGCTTTTGGTGCAGAGCACTCCTTCATTAGCCAGAATGTCTGCCAATTTAGTTTTTTTCCTGCGCACATGAGTGAAACTCACAGTGCGTAAGTCTAGGAGGTGAAACTACATCTTTTGAAAGACGTGAAGCAGCCTCCAATGTCTTGATGCTTTTCCCGGCTCTGTGCTAGAACAGATTGAGTTAGTGATTAACTCAAAATCAACTTCCAATAATAATATTTTGGAGATTATCCTGCTTCAGGAAATTGAAGCACTGCTTAAGAGCCATTAATTTCGCCATATTGTTTGTAGCTCTTCCGAAATGGCAATGGAAAATAAAAATGATGTAGCCATTTTCATCCCCTAGCACTCCTCCAAAACCAGCAGTACCCGTGTTGCCTATTGAGGCCCCATTAATGTTGTATTTCAGAGAACCCTAAGCGGGAGGATGTCAATAATGTGGCTTATTTTCTATATTCATAACCTTCATATCCATTCCCTGTGGTATAAGCTCTTGCATACCCAGCTGACGAAGTATCTGCATTTCATTTTCTGAAGGTGGCTTCTTTGGGGAATTTTGCACTATAGTGCCAACCATCTCCTTAACCTGTCTGAAGATATGCTTTATAATCCGTTAGGGGGATCTTTTTACATTTTTGAAGATTCTATTTTTCCTTTCTTTCCATACATTCCAAATTATGAAACCTGGAGTTAAAAGTCAAGCTGAGCAAATAAACTCATAATCAGAGAAGTTTCATCTCCAGTTATTCAGGGTATTGATAATTCTTTCTTTATCCCTATCTGTCTATTGGAAAATTGTGGCAAAAGTATCCCACACCCTGGAGGTGAAAATGTAGTTATTGAGAAGGTGCTCCATTGTCTCCTCTTGGGCTTCATAGAGCTAGCATCTAGAAGGTCACAAAACATCACCCAGTGGAATAATCCAAAATTCAGTAGAGGACACCTAAAATGAAAATGCAAAGAGTAGATTTGATCCCTGATGGAAGTATGCATATCCTAACACTAACATTGGCCTTATTGGTGATGGAATCTCCTTGAAGGTGTCAAGAACACCATAGACAAAGTTCCTAGTTGATTGGGCCAATACGGTCAAACAAATGAAAAACTGAAAACTTTTTTAAAATTTTGAAAAAAGCCGTCTCAATACAAACTGAAGACTGACTCACAATAGACTCTAAACTGATTCAAAAACCAACTGAACTTAGCACAAACCATTAAAACTTTATATCCTTCACTTCAGGCCCCAAGCTCAAATGACATTGTACTTCAAATATTGCAAGGAAAGCAAACTAGTATGTACAATGATAGTGAAGCTACTTCAGCAAACTGCATAAAAAATTGTAGTGTTTCAGGAGCCTCCCACTCATCGGTCCTCTTGAGCATTCTTGACCATCCATTTCCTTTAATAAAGATGCATTTTATCCTCGATAGGCTGAGATTTTATACAATCCTTTCGATATATTGTCAAAATTACTTGTATTCGACAGATCTCTTGCTCTGATTGGTTCTTTGTCTTATGTTTATGCTTGCAGGTACCTTTTGAGCGAGTTAAGTTAGAGAAGGAGCAATAATAGTCAAACAAAGGAGATGAAAGGAAAGTGAAAGAAAAAGTAGGTCCTTTGATTCCTTTGTCTTATTTATCATCTATAGAAAACAGATAAGCACTTTAAATATGTTGTTCTAGGTATAGCTACTTAACTAGGGATTTAATATTTATCGTAGATACAAAATTCCTCATAACAAATTGACGAGCATATTGAGGAAAAATAATCGTTTCCGGTAGTTTACCTTCATCCTAATACACCCTAGTAGACTTTACTTACTTCCATTGATCTTCTTTCAACATTTTGAAGTGTTTTTTGGTGAAAATTGTTCTTGTAAGCCCCTAGGATGTCCTCTCTGGCACCAATGCAGGCTTAGTCTAGAGACAGAGCAATACAGAGCACTCCTAGCTTGAGGACAGTGCTCTAAAGCACACTATCTCCCATTCAAGGTTGCGTTGATCATCCTTAGGACAAAAATCCCTCCTTTGAGTTGATTTTTTTCCAAATTTCCTTTTGTTTCTACTTGCTAAAAAGTTAGTGATGCTTGTGTCTCTGAAATCAATTTGTGTTTCCTTTGCCAGCCCTACTTTGTCCTTGATTGTTTAGTGGTTATTAAATTATTTCTTTCTCACTATCAATTCATTGTCAAAGTTAGTTTATAGTTGATTGATATTTGTTCAAAAGAAAGTGTCATAGAAGTCTTCATTTCTTTCGAAACAGGATTGTCGTTAAGTCTTCGTTCTTGCAAAAATATTGATTTATTGTATGTGCATTAGTTTCCTTTTGTTAATCATGATATTAAGGGAATTGAGAAGAAAAAAATGCATTGCGCATTTAAAATTTTGTGTGTGCTCATAGGAATAGTTTAGGGAAATTGTATTAGATTGTGCTCTTTGCTTTTGGATTAAAAGAAATCTGATTTCTCTATTCCTATTAGCTAAGGTTTTCATTGTTAAATTGAATAGAAGGAATGCTTATCATATTAGTTTCATTCTAGGAATTGCAAACATACATCAAATGGTGAACCTTGAAAGGCAAATTGTTAAGAAGACCAACTTAAAATTCATCTAAATTAACCTAATGGAGCATTGTCACCTAATGCAAAACATTTAGAGGTTCTAGGCTAGAGACGTGTTCTGATGTCGTAAAACATAGCAGTTATCACCAACTTGTTTGTGATACATCCCGAGTGCGATACCTCATTCCACATATGTGAGTATATCGTAACTCGTCCACATACCTTTGGGTATATAGGGTGGTGTTACAGTACGTAAAGTATATGGGAATGCTCTCACTGTGCAGTTTCGCATTAGACAGCGCTAATATGGGTTGGGCCTTCATGTACTTTTTGGTATATATGGGAGGACAACACTAGGTTTCTACCCATCCTTAGGTAACTGAGTTGGCCACCTTGTACATTGTGATACACCAAACACAACATTCGAGGAGATTGCCTACTCGTACTTCTTGGTTCGCCGGGAGGTATTCTGCAGTTCACAATTTCTTGGTAATCCTTTTTCCTAAATCATCCCTTCTATGTTTTGTTATGTTATTTTGATTTAAAATAAAGTTAATTGACTGCAGCTAAGATCCTCCATGCTCAATCCTTAGTTGATCTTAGGTTGATACATATGGCGACAAATCTAGAGTTCACCAATCAAGGATTTCCTTTTGATGGGAATCCTAGTCCTTTTCCTCCTTTTGGAAATATTGGTGCTCCTTATATGGCTACATTATCCCATCTGGGATTTACCATTGGCTTGCTAGTATGGTTGTTTTCAACCTCCTTGGTTCAAAATGTCATGATTTCTCCACAATCAAGCACACCCAACTGGACAAAATGAACCTCCAATTGATCCCAAAGATGACCATTTTCCTTCTTCGTTGGTTGTTTCTTTCCCAATATTCCTATTGGCCTGGTAAAAGTATTGATACTAGTAACTAGGTGGCTAAGAAGAAGAAGCCAATTCAGCAGGGGGCAACCAAGTGTTGAGCCCTAGAACTACCTCTCTTCCACATACTTTCCTAAACATTTTCTCTTCTATTTTTCCATTCCAGTGCCTCATAAGCTATCAAAAGTTTTTGCATATTGATTTCAGGAGTGCAATTGCATGATTTTAAAACTATATCCTTGTGTGTGCTATTCGATTCAAATTTTTTTCATCAGTTATGGAATGTAGCCACTTTCCATAGCTAACTCGCAATTCTACAGCTATTTTCATTGTTCTATAGGTTACAGGTGTTGGCAAGATAAATGAGGCATGTGGGCAGCTCAGAAATGATCCACAAATGGACAAGGTCCTATCTGTTTAGTTGAATTCATGAAGAAAGGCATCAATCAAAGGATGGTCAATAGAGAGTCCTACATTAACTAGGACTCTGTTCCAGCACGTGAAAAAGTCTGAAACTGTTCCTCAGTTCATGGATCCATTTTTTCCATCTACAGGCCATCTCCATGATGCTATCTAACATCCACTTTTCGTAGATTTAATGTTTATGGCAACCAAGAGGATAAACTTCCAGATTCTTGCCCATTCACGTGTCCATTGTTGAATATTTTTTTCCAAAAGACAATTATATATTTCCTCTATAAGTATAAGCATTTGCAACACAAGTAATTAGTCTTGATGCTATTGTTTTAGCATTATTTTGTTGTTCTAACAAAGAGGCATATCCTCTATTTCATAATACAAAAACTTTGTTTTCTTATCACTGTTTAAAGCATGGTTTGAAGTGACAAAGTATTAAGCCAAGGTTGTGCAGAGGGCCCCTGTTGGCTGAGGTTTTTCATTTCATTCTGTATAGTTTTCATGCATGTTTTCCTTTATTTGAACTATATATCTCTCACATTCTATTCATTGTATTAATCATTTTATTCCTATACATGTTTTTGCAACATTGTTATATTTTCCACTAACACTGATCAGTGCATTTCAGGATAGGTTATGCTTAAGCTTTTTAATATACTTGTTGCATGAAGTGGTGATATGAGACTTGCTTCATCTGTTGTACTTTAGCTTTTAATTCCAGTTGTTATGCTTTGATTTTAGTGAATATTTGTTTACTACTTTTTAGATAGTTTAGACATAAGTTCTTTATGCTACATGACGATATCTCCAGTGCCTTTAGCCTAACCCCGTTTTAGAAGTTAATTGGTGACATATTGGATTGTAGGTGAAGTAATTGAATTTTCTTTCATTAGCCTGCAACTAGATAGTTTGGACACCAGTTCTTTATTCTACATGACGATATCTCTGGTGCCTTTAGCTTAACCCTGTTTTTGAAGTTAATTGGTGAGTTATTGGATTTTAGGTGAAGTAATTGATTTTGATTTCATTAGTCTACAAGTAGATAGTTTAAATGTCATTATTTCATGCCATGTGACGATATTTCCAGTGTCTTTAGCTTAGCCTCATTTTAGAAGTTAATTGACGAAATATTGGATTATGGGTGAAATCAATGATTAGTTTCCAACTTCTTTATTCTTTTGGTTTTGAATGTAGTAGTTTAGATTTTATTTCTGTAATTAGATGGACAATAGAGAAAATAACCTCATTTTCAGTACTTCATCTTTTTCTTGATTTATGTAGTTGCATGTTTACATTTTTGTTCAGGTTCTGATTTTATAAATAGCACATTTTGAGATCTTTGAAGTGCTAAGTTTGTAAAATACCATAAGAGACATAAACCTTATCTACAATTCTACATCCATACTTGACCTTTAGAAGAATTCTTGAAACCATAGACTAGGATTTTCATTTGCATTAAACACTTTAGGAGACCAACAAAGGAAAAACCCCAAAAACTGAAAACAATAAGGGAAGAAAGAGGTTGTCTTGCACATACAGTGTGCCACACTTCATCAGTTTATGACTTCTGGATTGATAACTTATGTAGCAATTTTGGACACACTAAACTGATTAAACATTGTAGCCTATATCTTACATTCAATAAAAGAAAAAAAACAGGGAAAAATTGATAATTTCTTGAAGTATGCTCTCCTCTTGCACCTAGTGTGATCTAGAGGATCAAAAAAGAGAGTTATTAGTTCAATAATTTCTTGAGTATGCTCTCTTCTTGCACCTAGTGTGATCTGGAAGATCAAAAAAATGATTATTAGCCCAATTAAAAAATCATAAATAAAAAATAAATAAAAAATAAATGACATGCATAGAGAAAGAGATTCTAGGGGAAGGTTTATAGCCTGGCGTAAAAGTTTGATTTTTACAACTCCAATTACTTCAAGGAAGAGACAAGAGACACCTCCATCCTAGACTCAGGCTTCATGGAATTCAGGGGGCAGCAACTGATTTAGAATATTCTCCCACACTATCTACTAAATCTTACCTAGGAGAAGAACCCTTCTTCACTTCTATAAGCAAACCTGTTGTAGTAAAAGAAGTAGAATCACCTAGAGAAGAAGAAGGGGTAGAGACTCTCTGTCATCAGCCATTAGTAGAAGAACCAGAAGACCCTGAGGAAATTATCATGGTAGAATTAGTACAAGATGGAGAATTTTCACTATTTGGAGGAGGGGGTAGAGGTAGTGGTAGAGGAAATAATGGAGGTGGTGGTAGAGGTAAAAGTGGAGGAGGAAGAGGTAATAATGGGCGAAATAGGGAAGGAGATAACTCATTTGGATTCCCTATAGTCAATGAGGAAACCCATACAACAATGAAAAACATTTCACTATATGTCCTCCCAAAATTTTATGGATTGTGAAGTGAGGACCCTAAAACATTTTTACTTGAGTTTGAAGTCTTGTTCCAAACCTATGACTATCTAGAAGACTCTCAAAAACTCAAACTGTTCCCTTCAACATTGAAAGGGTCTATTCTGAAATGGTTTATGGGATTAATCACTCAATCTATTAGGAATCAGAATGATATGAGGTAAACATTTTTGGATAGATATCTGGATTATTGTATGCCCACTAATCATAAGGATGAGGTATTCAAAATGATGCAAAAAGAAGATGAGAACTTGGAGGATTTACTTGAAAGATTTCAATACAACTTAAAGAGAGAAAAAATGAAAAATTTAGATGAGAAAACATTGAAAGCCCTTCTATTAAAAGCCATTAGATATGAATGGATAGATATTTTAAACATGATGGGGAAGGGAGACATAGCAGAATTATGTGTCCATCTCTCAAGGGAAAAATCTAAAACTGGAAAAGGGCCTAGAGATCCTTCTCTTATTAGAGCAAACAAATCTACAACTGGATCAGTAAGTAGGGCGGAGATTGGCAATATGCTTGATGAATTCAAAAATAATATTTTATGGAGCCTTACTGAATAGCTAGACACTCTCAAAATACAAAACAAGTAGAAAACAGAAGCTGATGCCTTAGCCATCTTTTACCCAAAATGTAGAACGAAACATGCTCTAAGGGAATGTCCTTTGGATGCAAAAGCTGTAGAAACATGTATGATTTGCTCAGAAAGTCATGAGACCAAGGATTGTCCTTCAATCCTAGGACTCAAAGCTATCTTTCAAGAGGACCCAAATTCAATAGAATCTCTTTGTTTTGTTTCAATAATACCTTGGCAAGGGAAACCAAATCAAGGATTTAACCATCGTATGAATTTTCAGCCCCCGTCAAATTGAAATTCTTGGCAACAACCTTGGCCCCAACCTCAAAATTGGTATCAATCTAAATCATGGGTACAAGGGGTACAAAATCCTCATGGGAGATTTGCTCAATTTTATCAAAATCCTCCATCTTATCAAGGCTATCCTCTTCCACAAAATCAACAACAAAATCCACAACTTCCAAATCAAAGCCCACAACTTTCATTGCCACTTCCACAACAACAAACTCCCCAACAAAATCAAAATCCTCAACTCTTGCTTTGATTTCAATAGAAGCCAAATCAACTACCAGCCTAGCCATTACCACATCCCAACAAAAAAAACCCTCAGAATCTTACATGGTAGAAGGACAACAATTTCCGACCTACATGATTGTTCCTCTATATCTTAATGATGTTCAACTTAGATCTGGTAGGATTTTATAAAGGGAAAAACCTTCTATAGATGCTCAAGAGCAAGATGTTTCTGAGGAGTATTCTTTGAAAGTCAATAAAAGTTTTGAAGAAGCATCCCTTCAAAACCCAATCATTAAAAAAGAAAAACAAAAGGAGTCAACCCCCACAACTCTTATAGTTGAGCAACTTGTATCGACATCCACACCTCCTTTCCCTGAAAGATTACAAATTGACAAGGGGGTGGAAAAACAAATCTTATTACTTGACTATGATTTCCTAGATGAATTAAATAATGTTTGTATCAAGATTCCCTTGCTACAAGCCATTAGAGAGATTCCTATTCTAGTAAAAATAATAAAGGAGTTGAGTATCAAAAGGCCAGGTAGGAAACCAAGAGACACAAAAAGAATCCACCTGGTAGGAGAAATAACAGACATCATGATGGGAAAGATTACCATACAAAAATATGTGGATCCAGGTACTCCAATTTTCAAAACACAAATAAATAGGATAGAAATTCCAAATACATTGATTGACTTAAGGGTTGCTATAAACATTATGAGTAGATAGACTATGGAATAGATTAAACTTCCTAATCTTCTTTGTACACCTACCTTATTCCAACTTGCAAATAGATTAGTAATCAAACCATATGGTGTACTAGAATATATTTCAATCTCCTTAGATTCTTGTATCGAGTAGATTTCATGATTTTGATTCCCAAGAGTAATCTAGGAGGGCACCCACTCATCCTAGGAAGACCTTGGCTAGCCACAACCGATGCTTTCATTAGTTGTAGATCTGGGGACATGTACATTTCTGATGGTAGTTCAACAAAGAAATTCACTTTGCATCCTCTAGCGAAAGAAGTTATAGAAGTAGGAGACAATGAATGGGTCGATGATGAAGATAATATACAACCTGTCTTTACTCTCTTTGAAGTTAGTGAAGATAGTAAAATCTTCAATACCTTAGAAAATTTTGAAACATCTTCAGAATATGATCACACATGATTTCAGTTATATTCTGATATTGAATATCTGTCATCAAGGCAAATGTCTCTCTACGCTATGGAAGAGTTTGGTAGTTCCGAAGTTGAAACTTTTCCAGGTAAAACATTGAATACTAACAAAAATTTGGAAAAATTACAACAGGAAGAGCTAACCAAAATCTTGCAAAAGCACTCTACTGCATTTGCAAGGGAGTATATTAATATGAAAGGTATTGACTGTAAGACTTGCATCCATGATAACTATATTGAGGAAAACAGTAGACCAATCAGACAACCGCAGAAAAGGATGAATCCAAATCTTAGGGAGATTGTGAAAGAAGAGCTCCGAAAACTACTCAATGTGAACTTCAATTACCCAATTTTAGATAGCGAATGGATTTCTCCCTTGGTTATAGTACCCAAAAAGAATGGTAAATGGAGGGTGTGCATTGATTATAGAGGATTGAATAAAGCAACTTTCAAGGATCACTTTCCTTTGCCTTTTATCTATCAAGTATTAGATACATTAGCACGCTAAAAAGTAATTTTCATTTATGGATGATTTTAGTGGTTATAATCAAATCCAGGTAGCACATGAAGATCAGGATAAAACTACATTTACTTGTCCAGGTGGAACTTTTGCCTATCGAGTCCTTCCTTTTGGATTATGCAGTGCACCCACAACATTCCAAAGGGCAGTACTAGGAATTTTTTCTAATCTAATCCGTGATTGTGTAGAGGTATATATGGATGAGTTTATAGTCTATGGTAATACATTTGAAGAAGCCTTAGAAAATTTGGAAAAAGTCCTTATAAGATGTAAAGAAACAAACCTTTCATTAAGCCATGAAAAATGCTTTCTGATGTTTACTGAAAGTATTGTTTTGGGACATCATATTTTAGGGGATGGGATTAAAGTTGATAAATCAAAAGTCGAAGTCATCTCCAAGTTACCTATTCCAAATTTCCTAAGAGATGTTAGAAGTTTTCTAAGATTCACTGGATATAATTGAAGATTTATAGAAAATTTTACCAAAATAGCATCTCCACTCTTCAAATTTCTTACAAAAGACTACGAATTCAAATGGAGTCCTGATTGCCAATCAACATTTAAAGCTTTGAAAACAAGAATATCTGAAGCACATATCTTGAGAGGCTCAAATGGGAAACTTCCTTTCCATATTTCTACCGATGCTTCAGATACAGCTCTAGGAGCTTTGTTGGGACAAAAGGACTTGGTTCCTTATTCCATTTACTATACCAATAAAAGCTTGGCTTCCACTGAGTTGAATTATACTATGACTGAAAAAGAGTTCTTAGCTGTTGTTTATGCAATTAATAAGTTCATACATTATATAATAGGTTATGAAACTTTTATTCATACTGATGATTCTGCAATTATATATCTAATGAAAAACCTGTTATTAATGGCACAGTTACAAGATAGCTCCTACTTTTAGAGGAATTCAATATTACTGTGTTGGATAGAATAGGGAAACAAAACACAGTTGTTGATTTCTTGACTAGGATTCAGAATATCAAAGAAGATTGTCATGTAGAGGATAAGTTTCCTGATGAATACTTATTTGTAGTAACTACTAAGACTCCTTGGCTTGTAGATATGGCTAACTATTTGGTTACAGGGAAACTGCCTCCACATTTATTTCCTAGTGAAAGAAGAAAGATCATTCAATAGAGTTCAAGACATTCATGGATTTCTAATGAATTGTTTAAAACAGGGCCAGACTTTGTGATAAGAAGGTGTGTCAGGGAAGATGAAATGCCTGATATCCTCAAGCATGTCATGATGAACTGTGTGGTGGACACTTTGATGACAAGAGCACAACCTATATAATCATTTCTTTAGGATATTATTGGTCATCCCTCTTCAAAGATGCAAAATAATATGTCGAAAGGTGTGATAGCTGCCAAAGGGTAGGGAAACCTAACCCCTCAAATGAGATTCCATTACAACCTCAAGTACTCATCAAACCCTTTGAAAAATGGGCTTTAGATTTTATTGGACCTATTAATCCTCCATCCAAATAGAAAAAGTATATATTGGTATGTATTGAGTATGTCACTAAATAGGTAGAAGCCAAAGCATTATTTTCTGCTACTGAAAATTCAATTGTTAGTTTTCTTTATGAGGTTATTTTTACTCGCTTTGGTGTTCCAAGAGAAATTGTCATAGATCAGGGAGGTCAATTCACATCCAGACCAATGGAGAAGCTGATGGAAGAGTACAAGGTCAAGCATAGAAAATCCACTCCTTACAATCCCCAAGAAAATGGTCAAGTGGAGTCCACAAACAAAGTAATTGAAGGCATCATTACCAAGACTATTCATCTACACAGAAGAGATTGAGCAGAAAGGCTTCCTAAAGCCTTATGGGCCTACAGAACTACATGGAGGGACACAATAGGAGACTTTCCCTATGAACTTGTTTATGGGAAGGAAGTTCTGCTTCCCGTAGAGTTCCAAGTTAAGACCTTCAAGATGGCAGTTCAATTGGGAATGGATCTATTAGAAGCCCAAAAACGTAGACTAGAATAGTTGAATGAACTATATGAGATCAGATAAGAACTAATTCAAAGAACTAATCTAGTTCAACTTCAAAGAGCTAAGTGGCATGACAAATACATCAAGGACAAAAAGTTTCAAGAAGGAGATTGGGCATTGCTATTTGATTCCAATTTCAAAGATTTTCAAGGTAAATTTCAGACTCATTGGCTTGGGCTATATGAGATTGAAAAGGTTTTCAACAATGGAGTAGTAAGAATCAAAACAATTGATTAGCATCAAACTCCTCTCATTGTGAATGGTCATAGACTAAAGATCTATCGCAAGCCACTCTCGAAGGAGGAGTTTATCAAAATCTTTCATAATAATTCTGCAATGAGGCTGGTGAAGAAGAATCCTTCTTCTCCACCAACCTAGTCTTTGTTCTTTTCATCATCATCATCTAATATATATATATATATATATATATAATATATCTATATATATATATATATATATATATATATAGATATATATATATATATATATATATATATATATATATATATATATATATAAGCCTGAAAACCAATCATTGATTGGAGTCTTATATAGAAAATACAGGGAAAAAATCAGAAGCTTTTGACACCCTATATTTTCCAAAAAAAAATCTCTCTCATTTCACTCATAGTTGTTCATTTCATTTCATTCCATCTCACCACCACATTCCACCAATAAAATTTCTTTCAATTTATTTGCATGTTCAACTTTCCATGTATCATTCATACAATAATTTCTCATCTCCATCCATCTCCATCCATTTAACCAAGTCATATGTTATTCACTATGTCAGTTTCCGCATCTGAATTCTGATTCCGCAGCTGAATACTGATTCTACGGCTGATTGTTGATTCTGCATCTAATCCTCTGTTACTCTGTAGTGATAGTCAAGTGATTAGCCAAATAATGATAAAATCAAGATGTAGGTATGGAAGAGGAAAATATTTTGAAGATGTCAACACCAAAGAGCACCTACAGAGGCAGCCAATCAAAAGTTTGCAAATGGAAGAGGTATGATTCCAAAGTATGAGCAAAATCATTTTCAAATAGCAATTCAAACACATAATTTGTATAGTTCGTAAATCAGAAGCTCCATAATGTGTAATGATTTGATTTGATAGCTGCCTTAACTCCTCCATGACCTCTGCATAACTCCACCATGACCTCTACATCAAATTCTAGCGGCCTCATAATCCTCTTCCAAATTTAACTCGTACTTAGTTGTACATCCGCTTTACACCTGTTAAAATAGTCAATCATGAAGATGTAAGATAATTGACCATGGCTCTCCTCCTCCGATGCTCTTCTCCGCAGTCATTTTATCAATTCACCAACGTCCACTCTGTAGCCTTTTATTTCAAACTCTATTTAGTTTCACCAATCTCACCCTGTCTCCATACTTTCACACGGAGTTTTACGATTGTCAATTCAGGGTTTGTTTACATAGGCCTCTCCTCCATGGACACACTCTCATTACATGCTCTGTATTCTTCCTGATTTTTAATCACTAGTTTTCTCCATAGCCCTCTTCCATTTTCTGCTCATAAAACCATTTCACTCCTGTGAAACCATCATCTATAGAGGTATCTTCGAAGTAAGAAGGAGGAATGGGTCTTCTAGTAAGAACAAAACCGGATGGAGCTAAATTTATGGAGGGTTATCGACAAATAAAGAGCACGTTAAGGAAAGAAAGGTGGTTGTAGTTTATTTAGAAGTTCAGGTGTCATAATAAAGAAGTCACAAAGACGTTTGCAAGTTCCTTCAACAGTATGGAAGTCGAGATTGGGGATACCAAATTCTTGGTAATAGAGTCATCCATCACAGCAAGAACAGAGCTTCCATAGGAAGGAGAACGATGATTCAAGAATAAGTACTTCAATGAAAAGGTCTATAGGATCATTCTACGTAACCTAAGTATGGATATATCCATTTTTAAACAAGGAATTCCTATTTCAGCCCTAAAAGAAAAATGGACCAGTCTGATGTTGATAATCTAGAAATTCATTACATGTGAAGGAAGGTATGGGTCTATGTACATGTACCATATAAGGTTATTAATGAATTTTCTAGAGAGTCAAACCATGAGTCTTCCTTATTTATTGCACTAACATGTGACTAGTGACTTGATTAATGTCACCTAGGGGATAGATAAGTGTCCAGGCGAACTCCAAAATTCATGTGAAGTAGCTAAATCTATCAGGTAACCAGGGGAGGTGAAAAACGGTGAAGATGAGTTTCAAAGCAAAACCAAAATTTTGGCAAAAACGAGTTGCACCCTATAAGCAGACTTGGGTGGGTTTCTTCTCGCGGACAGCTGATCAACCCAACAAATCACACAAGGTCAAGTTTCAATCTTCTTATCATAATAGCAGTAGGAGGTAGATGACATTCAAGTTCACACACTCTCGTTTGGCCCATGAGCATCCTTAAGGCCTAAGTTTTCCTTCGTCTATATGGTTTCCAGTACACCTTCCGCATAAGTCATCCTAAATGTCGTCATGACTCGAGGCTTTCCTAGCCATCCATAGGAAGAGAAAAGATCAGGATGAGAGCACCACTTCGGAAGGGTCCTTAGAAGCCCTCCAAACCTAAAGCTTCTACTCTTTCTACTTAACAAGGTAAAGTAACCAACATTATGCTTGCTTTTCTTTGATGAAATTTAAAATTTCATGTGCAAATCACAAAATATATAAGCTTCATGAGCTTTACAATTTTTGTCTATATAGTGGCATGCTTACCGTTTAACTTGTCTCGTTGTGTTTTAAAATGCAGTTTGGCGAATTTGGACCAGCAATATGCAGGCCCAATTTTTAACTTTTGAGCATAATCTACAATCTTTAGAAATATAGTGAAATCAAGCTTTTGGAAGGCCAGGATATAGGGTTTAAACTACTATACTACAATATACAGTTTGGTGCTAATGAAAAATTAGATAACCATAACCTATGCCTTCCTGGATGTACCATGCATGAAGAACTGTTTAAAACTGTCTACAGGTTCACATGCACATGGCCATGTGGTCTGGCATGTGTTATGGGATGCTTCTTACCTGAAAAAACATCATATAGAAACAAACCATTTGTAAGTGAAAAAAAATTGAAAAAGAACCAAACATTTAATGCAAAGAAACTAATACTATGATTAGTTTCGGTTTCCAAAAAAATTATGAAAAATATAGAAATTATACGACCAATATAGACCAATATAACTTCTTTGCCTTGGGAAGAGGCCAAATAGGATGATAAATTTTTTTATACATCTATTTGATAGGTTTGGCAACGATACTTTATGAAATAAGAATAGTTGGAAGACAGATTAATGGCAAGACAAAAAAAATCAATTACAATAGTCCCATGCCAATGATGACAAAGATTGATAATGAAGATGCACACAAGAGGCATAACAAGAGACCCTAATTCACAAGATCCATTAAGATATAGGAGAAGGAGGACAATCTAAGATTGTTAGAGAGATATATATCATCATTCAAGATCCCCCTAACCCTCATAATTTTTTGTTGAAATGTTTGATAAGGATAGTGAGGTTGGCGATGTATAGATTAGGTTACAAGGTTTAGTTTAACAAATGTTAAATAATGTTAAGGCATATTTTTAACTGTTAAAAAAAATATCTTTTGATTTTGATAAAAAAAATAAACACATACACATATCAAAATCACACACACACACATACACATATCAAAATCACACACACACACACACACACACACATACACACACACACACACATATATATATATATGAAAATTTTGATTTTTCTTTAATACAAATTTTATTGGTTATATTTTAATATTATTTATCATATTTTGTTGGATTGTTAATTATTTTTAAATTGCAGCTTAATTGAAATTTAAGGTTAATATAGTTATTTTCTTAATTTGTTTTTCTGGCTAGTTTTACATTGGGCATCATCCACAACATGCTAGAAAGTAATGAAGGTCTTTTTATTTTCCTTTAGTTACTTAATTTAGTTGTCAATAAAGAGATTTTTGTAGCCAAATATATTAGTGATTTGTATCCTTTTTCACATTAGACATGAAGTTGACATGGAACATTTAAAAACATATTCATAATAAAAAAATTATTTCATTGTTTATATATATATACATTCCAATGTCGGCCATAAATAAAGAATTTCAACTTCGCAATTCATTATCAACTTTATATTGATAGGTAGATAGATAATAATTGAATCCAAACAAATCTTATAGTTAAAACATTTAATTGTTTCTTTTTGTTTGGAATGAAGGATACATGTGATGCCTTTTTATGCTTAAATTATAATTCACATTAAACATTTAAAATAATATTAATAATACAAAATATTATTTCAATTTGGACAATAAATAAAAATTTCAATGTTTAAATTAAGCAAAATAAAATTGTATATGAATTTAAAATTCTTTATTCTTTTAAATAAATGTCTTTCAAAACACATTATGGAAGGGATGTGTACCTTTTGTGTACTTTTCTTATATTCAATATAAACTTATATATATATAGAATGTGTAGTCTAACTTTTTCAGATTGTTTGATTTGTATAATTCAAGTGTTTTGAGTTTTTTATGGTGTTGAATCTATCTATATATTCAAAGCATATATTTTAAACAACAAAACAATCTTGAAAACTATATGCCAAATTTTAATGAATTCTGACAAAAAAAAAACTATTTCATTTATAAATTAAACTACTCTTATATAAAAATACACCAATTACCTCGCATATAAATATTAATGTAATTTTTTTTTAATTTGAAATCCATCTTTAACGCAAAGGATAAAATTTCTTAACATAGAATTTAAAATTGCCGACACCAACCCATTCATATTATGTGGGGTTATTAACCGCTCCGTACACATCATTAACCATATTATCTTATTAACCACTTCGTACACGTCATTGGGGTTTAATCTTTACGCAAGTTTGAATGAGGGAAAGGGTTTTTCGTATACAAATAATCAAAGTCCACACAGAGTCGTGTAGAGTCTTTGCGTGTGATAATGAACATGTCTACCCTCGCCGGGTGGGTTTTTCTCCATTTTCATTGGTATTAAACACATCTCGGGTATATATTTATATAGAGGTCAGTTCGTTCTATCCATCCAAAGTTTTTCCTGTTGGAGAAATCCACCCACAAGACTCTCTTGTTTGCGAGGAATCCACCCGTGATAACTGGTAGATTTTCTTGAGAAAACGAGCGAGAAATCCACCCGCAATAACTGGTCGATATTCTGGGGAAAACGAGCGAAAGAGCGAAAGATGTCTAACGTAGTAGAATCAAATTCTCAATTATTTCCAATATGTACGTTGCTTCACGGAGGTAACCCTAGTCACAGACAGTGCAGCGTAGTGTTTTTGGAACAACAGAGCCAAACTGCATGGGTTCTTGCTGTCAAGGTCGATGGCCTGACGGTATTTACCTATAAACCAGAACAGAGGAAACTTGGCAGGAATCAAGTAAAAACGTGCCGAATAGCAAGGGCAGAAACGGTTGACAACATTACAATTATTTGGTCGCCAAGTACTGAACAAGAATGGAGCTTGGAATTTACTGGAAAAAATGGATGGTCTCTGTTCAAGGAAAAGCACGAGGAATGTTACAATCGAAATTTTCTGGCTTCTTTAGGCGGTATTCCAGTACCAACGGTACGTGAAGTAACTGATAATAATTTGACTAGTACTGTTAATGTTCCTTTTGAGCGCCCTATGAACTACATCAAGACAGCAGACGACCAAGTTAGCAGGGCTTTGACTTCTGATCGCGCTGTTTATGATATGGATTCTGATGATGAAGAATGGCTTCGCCAATTCAATGATAATATTGCAGAATGTGATAGCAAAGAAACTAATAAAATTACCCAAGATGTTCTTGAGGGAGTTCTGGATAGACTAGAAAAGGTTGCTTTCCTGAGGAAATGTGACAGTTTGAGTGTAAATGACGCGCTCGAAGTTTGTTCTGGATTCGCAGAAGTCAATGTTTTGACATTAATACATGCCCATTGGATGAAAAAGAGGAGGATCAAAGGCGCAGCACTGGTTCACGAATATCAGGTGCGGTTTATATTTTGATATTTTGGTTTAGAATTTTTGAAATGTTGGAAGAGTTTTAGTGGGGAAAAATATGATACATTATAGAATTATATTGTAGTATGTTACCTAATCTCAATTAATTTTTGAAATGTTGGAAGAGTTTTAGTGGAGGAAAATATGATACAGTGTATATATATATATATAATAACACTCTCTTTGATCCCAGTACCTCTGCTATGCACTATATATACGTATAAGTTTTTGTTTTTGTTTTTTTTTTTAAAAGTCCTAACTAAATTGACCCCATAAAACATAAACCAGAAAGTAGGTTAAATATATAAATAACAAACACTGTTTGATGAGAGTAACCGTGTCAGGCACTATATATGTTGGGAAGAAAAGTACTATGTATAAGGAAAAAAAGGTTTAGTTTATCTTTATCTTAAGGATATAATATAAGGATAAATTTATAGATCATTAAGTTAGGTCAAATAATAGAAATTTAGTGTTAGTTCAAGTAATAGAAATTTAGTATTGGAAAGCTTTTGCTAATTAATATATAGGGCTTGTTCAAAACTACAGGAAATTTCTATTACTTGAACTAACACTAAATTACAGTGAAAGTTTCATTGACTCTATCTTTCATGGCTACAGGAAATTTCCCTTAGAAATATTGGTCTAAGATACAACTCTTCTTATTTCTATTATCGAGTGCATTGAATATTTTGAATTAAATCATATTTTTTCAAATATCCAACAAACGTTTACAACGTAGACATCTCCATCCAAACGTGGAGAAAAGCGTGGAGGAAACTACTTTACAATGGGCTCAACCAAAGCACGGAAACGTGGAAACGTTTTCAAGCGCCAACCTCATCGTCGGGCACACTGCGAAGTTGGAACGTCGAATAGTAAGTCGCCTTAGCTGAAATTTTCGGTTTTAAATTTGATTCAACTAATTATAATGTATTTTATTGCTTCTACTGTAATTTAATAAATAAGTTTATCTAAAAACATAAATTTATTATAAATAAAAATATAAAATAATTTATATTTTAATAACTATGGAATAAATATTTTTCTATGTGTTTTTTTAAATATAATAGTATTGAGTTTCTGTCCATTTAGAGTGGTACATTTTTTTCATTTTCTTTTAGTTATATCAGGAAATTGTTATATTTTAATTTGTCAAATTAGAGTGTAACAATTTTTTCACAGGTGGGAAAGTCTATCTTAATCTATTTATCAAACCAGCAGCCAGAACAACCATCTTTAGTTGTTATCCTTGAATGCAGACTTACTGTTATTCAAGGAAAACAAGGTCACCTAGAATAACTGGCTCGTGGTTCATAAGGGGGTAGAATTTCACTCTTGCTAGATGCCTCTAGGTCTTGGGCCTTTAACCTATTTCCTTATCTCCAAAGAAGAGACCAGCTCTTAACCAGCCAAGCAGAAGCAATTTTAGGGCATATTCCAAACTAAAGAGCAACAATTATTATTACCCATTAATTGTAAATATAAATTAGCTCGTCATCATTATTAAAGAAAACTATATCACCTATAATGACTCTGGGATCTTTAACATGTTTCCTTGTGACAAAAAAAAATGAACTCTTAGCAAGCCAAGCAAAAAGCAATTTTAAGGCATATTAGGACATACTCCAAACCTAAGTGCTACAATTATTACTGCCCATTAACTATAAATATAGATTAGCTTATTATTATTATTAAGAAAAACTATATCACATAAAATAGCTTATTAATGGCCCATCAAGAAATATGTTTTCACTCTGGCTATATTTCACTTGCTATAAATTTATGAATCATAAACATTACATACCAAAAAGAACACACTGTTACACATATAACGGCATCACACCAATATCTATACAAAAGTTTTCTCTGAAGTAGTTAAAGTTTGTTCCTCTACAGAATTAACCTACATAATTAGTGGCACTCGTAAGAAAAATGTTGCAGTTGAGATTTTATAAATAATATTGTCCTCGGAAGAATCCTGTTACTTATTAGCAAAGTTATGTTTATGCAGTTGCCTGGAACTCGGATGAAAAGGATACTGCAGAACTAGAATTTGTGAGAGCTGCTTGCGCTGCAAGGGAGTATGCTGTAGCGAAACGTGCAGAAGCCGAGAGGCTAATGAGGATTGCAGATTTGGCAACATACAAAGCTGTGGCATTTGCAAGGAAGGCGGAGTTAATTGGGGCAATAGAAAAAGCAAGATCGCTTGGTTGTGATGTTTCAGAGCAGTCTTATGGTGATAACATCGTTACTGAAAATGTTTCTACGGCTGAAGCATCTATGAGCAGCCCCCCTTCTGAAATGGGAACAAACTCTTCCTCTCCATTGAGAGATACATGCTAAACCCATCTGGTATGGGTTGCATGATCGAAAGACCTTTCTTTAATGACTTCAATATCTGCTACCACACTAGTGATTAGATATTTTGAAAGTGATACTCGATCCAACTGAGAAATTGACATTTCATTTGTAATTAGCGATCGTAGTTTCACATGATATGTTCTTGCTGAGATGAGGCTGTCAATCTGTACAGTATATTCCTTTATTGCATCTCATCTTGTTCTTACAATGATTGCAGTTTTTACAGCCTCGTTTCGCTAATTTCTTGGTAGACTCGTTTTCTCATTTTCCACATATCGAATATTGAGACTCAGTCTTTTTAGTTTCAAATATGTTTTTGTAATTATCTTGTAAAATATTTCTAATAGTAATAGATGGCTATTTATCAACTCTCTGAAATGATTTACGGAAACAAATAATCTCAATTCATTTATAACGTAGACAACTGTACATATTTTTGAATTCGGAGAATTCCTAAAATGATCTTCATTATCTGTTTCTACTTAAACTTCAGAGGCATGCATAGATGGTTACTATTCTTTCAATAATGTTGCTCCCCATCTTAATTATGAAGAATGTGTTTGAACTGTGTATAATCTGGAGAGGAATCTGTTTGAACTGTGTACAATGTGGAGGAAATATTCTCTACGCTTTATTTGTACGGAAAGTCTATGTTTATCTGTTCATTTCTATTGGTGGTTTATGTCTTCATCGTTATAGATAACAATTGGTAATTTTCTATAATATTGCTGGAATAGCTTTATTTTGGTATCTTTTTATAATATTATTGGAAAATTCCTATATATCTATGCTTTTGGATAATGTATGGTATTTTCTATAACATTATTGGAATACTACATTATAAGGTGTCTTAGAGAAAAGGTTTTAGTGTTGATATGTTGGTTCAATGTAGTTGTATAATGTTAGAATGCTTAGTGTAGTCATGAATCTATAATAACTATTAAGTTATTAAATATTAATTCTTGAGTATGTTATAGAGTATGGTATTTTTTTTACGGAAAATATTAATTTTTTTAATGTGCTATAGAGTTTGGTATTTTCATTGGGGAAGAGCTTCCCAAGTGTAATCTATTAAGTTCCTTTCTTTCATTTAGTATGAAAGCCTTGAATGCAAAAGGTGTTAAGGACAATATTTTTAATGTAATTTTTCCTTGAGTTAGAATTTCTCTCAGAAAAAATGAATATAAATAAAGAAGTAGATTTTCTTTGTAAAAATAGATGTTGACAATAAAACTGCTAGATGTTTCACTATATGGCATCCTTATACATAAACCTATATGTATTTTTTTGGAGTTGGAGATTATCGCACATGTTACTGGACATATTGGTTGATGTTTCATAGTATCACATCTTCATGCATATCTTTGGAAATATTTTTATAGAGCTGGATGTTATGGCCACAAAACCCATTTAAGTTAACTTTGATTTTATGATTTAATGGTGTAAATTCTATATACCAAAATATGTGATAAGGGGCATGTCATACTCTTGAAAACATAACTAATAATCTTTGAGGGAAGTAGGTGTTTATTCCAAGTCAATTTTAGTTGATAAATTTTTGCTTGGGGATGATTAATTAATGTAACCTTGCTTCAATGAATAACTGGTTTATAATTGGTGCATTAAATTTCCATAATCTTGGTTAGCCTATGTATTCTCCTCTCATATTATATATAATGAAGCTTATTTAATGGATTTAGACACTACATAGTAATATCTCTCTGGACTAGTATGTTGTTTAATAGAGATTTTTTTGGAAATATAGTCATAAAATGAATAGTGTAAGTATCTTATTTCTAAACACTCTTGTTGAGAGTATAGAAACTATGTAATATATAGCAACTATTTAATTTCTCAATAATACATTGAGTTTTATTTAGAGCGATAAATTCTTATTAGCAAAGTTATGCTTATGCAGTTGTTTGTAATTCAGATGAAGAGGATATAGCAGAACTAGACGTTATAAGGATTTTCCCTAAAATATCATTTTAATGATATTTTAAGAGAGCCTTTATATATTTCTCTACTTTTGTTCCATTTCACTTAACTTAGCACTACCCTTTGAGCTAATAAATTTATATAATGTATCTATATTTAAGTTCTAGGATTACCATAAATGTTAAGTTTTTATGTGTGCATATTTTTTTTTTAATTAGAAATTTTGTTTGTAATGTTATCAATAAAAAGGAAATGACAATGCAACCAATTAAGTTGCCTTGTTTTATTCATCTTTTATTTATTTAATTGAGTGGACATCTAAATGTCTATGATTAATTGTTTACATTACAGTTCATCAACATTACTTTTTTAACTAAGTCTATATTTAAATGTTTACATTAATTCATTCATTCATTCCTCATAGTCCAATGTAGGGAATGGACTATGAGGAGAGCTTTGCTCAGGTTGGAAGGTACTCTTCAATCATATCAATTCTAGCTCTTGCAGCGCATATGGGGTGGAAGATCCACTAGATGGATGTGAAGATAACATTCCTCAATGGACTGATTGAGGAGGAGCCATATATTCAGTAGCCAGAAGGATTTGACAGCTTTAAGAGAGATTCGCATGTGTGCGAATTCAAGCAAGCGATGTATGGGTTTTACCAAAAGTGAAGCATATGAAAACCTTTAGAATATAGTGGTTTTAGGTAAATGGCTGATTATAATAATATATGTCGATGATTTAATTTTAATCGGTGATGAGAAAATGATGAAGTCTTGCAATGAGGATCTTGCAAGAGAATTCGAGTTAAAGGACATGGTAATCATACATTATTTCTTTGGTTTGGAAGTATGGAAATGAGATGGGGAACTATTTCTCTTAAGAAAAGTATTCAAACAAGATACTAAAGAATTTTTGCATGGAGACTAGCAAACCCATGGACACTCTTCTAGCAAGCAGTTGGAGGAAAGAGGATGCCAATTCAAGTGAGGAGGTGGAGGCCACTATTTACAGGAAGCTTGTGGGTTCACTTATTTATTTGGTGAACACAACCAAACATGTGTTATTCATTTAACCAACTTAGTCAAGCAATGATTAAGCCAATCAAAATGTATTGGGAGGTAGCTAAACATGTTGAGGTACCTCAGAGGCACTACTGAGTATGGTCTTTGGTATAAGTAGATAGAGTGAGTGAAGATGCAAGGCTTCAGAGATGCATATTGGGTGGGTAGTGCATTAGACAAGAAGAGCAGATCAAGAGGGATCTTCATTTTGGCTCAATAGTAGTTTTTTGGTACAACAAGAAGAGATCAATTACACTCAATTCAACAAAAGCAGAGTACATGGCTGCCGATCAAGAAACTTATGAAGCTATCTCGATGAGGAAGATTCTTGTTAAGCTATTTGGTGAGATGATGGATCCCACTATGATTTACTGTGACAATCAAAATTGTATCAAACTCCCTGAAAATCCAATTTCTGATGATCGATCCAAGCATATCGAAATTTGCTATCACCATTTATGAGATTGTGTGTAGAGGTGGATCATGTTGTTGGAATACATTATTACACTAGATTATTACTAGCCATTAACTGTAAATATAAATTAGCTCATCATTATTATTAAAGAAAACTATATAGCCTATAATGACTCATTAATTGTCCCTAAAAAAATATGTTTTCACTCTTGCTATATGTTTATGGGTCATAAAACTTACATACAAAAAAATGCACTCTTACATATATAATTGCATCATTTACATAAGCTTCTCTCATGAACGGTTACCATACAAATGACCCTCCATGCTCTTTTAATAGAGGTCATGGACAATAAAGTTACTTCAAGTTTTCTTTGAAGTAACTTGCGTTTGTTCCTCTATAGAATTAACATACATAATTAGTGGCACTAGTAAGAAAAATGTTGCATTTGAGATTTTGTAAATAAGATTGTCCTTGCAAGAATCTTTGTTACTTATTAGCAAAGTTATGCTTATGTAGTTGTTTGTAATTCAAATGAAGAGGATATAGCAAAACTAGACGTTATAAGAGATCTTTGTGCTGCAAAGGAGTATGCTGCAACAAAAAGTGTAGAAGTTGAGAGGCTAATGAGGATTTCAGATTTTGCAACATACAAAGTTGTGGCATTTGCAAGGAAAGCAAAGTTAATTGGGGCAATAGAAAAAGAAAGATCACTTGGTTGTGATATTTCTAAGAAGCCTTTTAGTGATAACATTGTTACTAAAGTTGTTTCTACAGATGAAACATCTATGAGCAACCCTTCTTTTGAAATGAGAACAAACTCTTCCATTCCATTGAGAGGTACATTCTAAACCCATCTGTATGGGTGGCATTATCGAAATACCTTTCTTTAGGGACTTCTCAATCTTCACCCATGTGGATTAGATATTTTGAAAGTGATACTCAGTCCAATTGAGTAATTGACATTTCATTTGCAATTAGCAATCAAAGTTTCACATGATATGTTGTTGATGAAATGGGATTGCGAATATGTACAATATATTGCTTCATTGCATCCCATCTTGTTCTCACAATGATTGTAGTTTTCATAGTCTCATTTTGCTACTTTCTTGGTAGACTCATTTACTCATTTTTCACGTATCGAATATGGAGACTCAAGTCATTTTAGTTTAAAATAGGTTCTTGTAATTATTTTGTAATTACGCTGTAAGTTATTCCCCTTTGAAATCAACTCCCCTATTGCCTTACATCTCTTACTATGATTCTCTTGATTTGATGTCAGATGATTAAAACATTTTCCACCATTAGATTAAACTTCTCATTATAACTGAAGCTATACCTATCTTACCTCTTCCGTCGGTTTTTTGAAACATTGTTATATGATGCATGTCTACTCTAAGATGTCACATGGGAGTCGTGAGGGCTTGTGTCATCTACGCTCTTGCTTGAATCTGTTGGCCACTGTACAAGCATTGGCCTTGTGGAGTGTATTTGATTAAACAAAAAATATTGAACTTGTGGGTGTCTTTTGGATTTGGTTTATAGGGTTTCATTGGAATTCCTTTTCTCTTGCAAGTGAAACTCACACAATTTTGAAGGAATAATTTCATCCTATGCCTGCGACCCTCTATTGGTGTATTTGGAGCCTTAATGATGTTGAATAATTTGAGGCCGATAAAGGAACTACATCACTAAGCTTAACACTTTTGTGGACCTATGGAGCTTTGGATGTATCAACTAGGGCACCTATCTAAGCATACCATTTGGCATACATATTTAGTACTTGCGCAACAACTGTGGCCTTGCTCTTTCACTCATTTGGAATGAGCTCTGTACCTTCCTGCCTCTGTTATGCTTATGTATGTGCTTTTCCCTTGTAGGAATCAGTTCTTTGTTACTCTTTTCTCTCGCTCGACTTCCATGACTCTGGTATTATAAAGTGATGGTAGTCTTACACGATCTACTTCTCTATGTTAGGTTCTTCATTCCCTTTTTTGGCAGAAACATGTAAGTGTGTTTTTTAATTGGTGGGTTTTTAGGATAGACCAATATTGTTTTCCATTCTTTTCAAATTCCAATGCTTATGTTTGCTTTTGTGCTTATTTTCTGAGATATCTCTCTCCCAAAAGTTTTTGAGGGTGAGAAACCCTTCTGAGACTAAGTTCCTCTACTTCCAAATGGGGAAAGCATTGGTTCACTTCCAAATAAATGCTCTATAAGTGTTCTCAGTTAATCCTAGGTTTTTTTTCTTCTTTACTACCAATTTTACAAATTTTTTCTTTAACCTTGTGTTTTCATCATGACCATAGGAGCAGAAAGGCAAAGCCCTATACCCTCTACGATCAAAGTAAGGTCTCCTTTATCTTTTGTCCTTTGGTATTGGATGTGTGCTAAATAGTGCTTTTTTTCTCCTCCTTGAGTATTACAGCTACTTGAGGGTTTAACAGAGTGATCAGTCTTTACAGGTTCACCTCTTCCGCTAGACCCCAACATAGTTCTCTTGATATGGGTTTTCTGTAGACTGAGAATCATTTATCAACATACCATCACCCAGGTTCTTATGTGGATTTTAATTTCTTGTTCCAAGGTACTCGACTGTGAGGCCAGAAACCTTTTCTCGAGCTACACAACTTAGGGTTTTTATTTTGTTCAACAAATAACTTATCCAACCCATCCTTCCATTTGACTATGTGCTTAAATATTTTATGGGAACTTAATTATATATTATATGTTATTTGGTGTAATGGCCAGCTAGTCATAGTGTTTAGGGTAGTTATACGCGAATTGTTGTATTAATATATTATATGACTAGGAGACCTTTTTGGAGCAACATTCCTTTCAAGACTCAATCTTTTGTGATATTTTTGCTATGATATCTTTCTGAGGAAATATAGAACCTTTTATGCCGACACAAAGATCCTATAGAAGAGGTTGAACACCAATGCAACTCTGGACTGCAATTATTATTGGTAGACCAAGTTGGTCAGCCTTTGAGACCAATCCTTCTCTCCCTCAACAAATCAAATTTCATCACCAAAAGAGCAAGCCAAATTCATTCCCTTTAGAGGTAGAATTGTATAGATCTAAGTAAATTTCTTCTTGTTGATAGACCATGGGAAGAGATCCTATTTTTATTGAACATTTGTGTGGATTACTGAACATATAGATATGTGAGCATTCACTTTGTGCATTTAGTTACATCATTCAGTACTTTCACAACAATTGCGGCCTTGCTCTTTCACTCATTTGGAATGACCTCTACAACCTTCCTACTTGTATTACACTTATGTATGTTGTTTTCCCTTACAGTAAGCAATTCTTTGTTACTTTTTTCTCTCACTTGACTTCCATCACTTTGGTATTATAAAGTGATGGAAGTCTTACGAGGTCAATTCTCTAGATTGGGTTCTTCGTTCCCTTTTTTGGCAGAATCATGTAGGTGTCTTTTTTAATTGGTAGGTTTTTAAGATATATCAATATTATTTTCCATTATTTGCAAATTTCAGTTCTTATATTTGTTTTTGTGCTTATTTTCTTAAATACCACTCTCCCAAAAGTTTTTGAGGGTGAAAAACCATTCAGAGACTAAGCGCCTCTACTTCCAAATGGGCAAGCATTGGTTCACTGCTATATAAATGCTCTGTAAGAGTTCTCAGTTAACCCTAGGTTGTTTTTCTTCTTTACTATCAATTTTATAAATTCTTTCTTTAACCTTCTGTTTTCATCATGATCACAAGAGTGAAAAGCTGTATCCCTTTACCCTCTATGATTGAGGTAAGGTATCCTTCATTTTTTTGTCCTTTGGTATTGGATATGTGTTGAATAGTGTTCTATTTATCCTCCTTGAGTATTCCAACTACTTATGGGTTTAACAGAGTGATCAGTCTTTACAGGTTCACCTCTTTCTCTAGACCTCGACATAGTTATCTTCATATGGATTTTACCTAAATTGGTAATCATTTCTCGACATACAATCACCTAGGTTGTTATGTGGATTTTAATTTCTTATTCCAAGGTTCTTGACTATGAGGCCAAGAACCTTTTCTCGAACTACACAACTTAGGGTTTTTATTTTGTTCAGGTAATAACTTATCCAACAAAGCCTTCCATGTGACTGTGTTCTTAAATATTTTATGGGAACTTAATTATATATTATGTGTTATTTGGTGTAATGGCCAACTAGTGGTAGTGTTTAGGGAAGTTATATGCAAATTGTTGTATTAATAAATTACATGACTAGGAGACCTTTTTGGAGCAACATTATTTTGAAGACTCAATCTTCTATGATATTTTTATGATGATATCTTTCTAAGGAAATATAGAGCCTTTTAAGCTGACCTAAAGATCCTATACAAGAGCTTGAACACTAATGCAACTTTGGACTAAAATAATTCTTGGTAGCCAGAGTTGATCAGCCTTTGAGAACAATCCTTCTCTGCTGCATGAAATAAAATTTCATCACCAAAAGGGCAGGCCAAATTCATTCTCTTTAGAGGTGGAATTGTTTAGATCTATGTAAATTGTGTCTTTTTGAAAGATCATGGGAAGAGGTCTTATTTTTGATCGAACATTTGTGTGGAGTAATGAAAATATAGATATGTGAGAATTCACTTTTTTCATTTAGTTAGATCATCTATTTCGTATGAGGCATGGCATGAAAAAAAATTAATCATTAAAGAGTCGTGGGATGGTCAGAATATCATGAAGAAATGTCATTTTTATTTTCAAATTATTTTTGAAGATGAGGAGAAACATTTTTCGAAAGCTTCGGTGCTAAACATCATTTAATCGGTTTGTCGTTAATTTTTTTTTGAGTTTTTAAAATATCCTTGTGCTCTTTTCCACAAGGATTTCAGAGAAAAGACCAATTCTAGATCAACAATTGGGATGAACACAAACATAGTGAATGATCATCAAGATGTGCACATCAAATTGTTTAAGCTAGAGGAGCTGAACAATGGACTTCTGAAAATTATTTCTCATCTCGAGGCACAATTGAAAATAGATATAGAAAAGGATGAAGTGCATGTGTCACAATCAAATAAAGTCAGCAAAATTGATAGTAATATTAACTCCACTTTTGAGCTAGGATCCTCACAAAACTTCAGTGAACTGCAGAATACAACTAGTGGATTTTTTTCACAATCATGTTGTTGTCAAGGGAATTACCAAGAAATATTGACTTATTCAAAATAGGGGAACAAGGGATGGATCAGTAAGACAAATTATTGCTATAGATTTGAGAATGCATATTTCGTTCGAAAAGGGTTGTGAAAATGTTTGTGGAAGTATCATCTCAAAAAGAAAAAAATGCTTTGGAGCACAGGATATTGGAATCAACCAAGGAAAAAAGCAGTGTAAGTTTCAAATCATCAATTCTAAGAAGATTTCAACATCCAACTATTATTAATATAATTAGCATTACTACTTTGTGTAATTTGTGCACAGTTTTACATGTAACACATGAGGCAATGTTTATTGCACATCAAATAAAGGTGACAAACGAAAACATCAAAATGGTCTTGGTTCAAAGTTTTTTCCACATCCAAATCTTCTTCAATTTTTCTCAAATGAGTTTCAAGTTGAAAATGGTAGTCATTACATTATTCCAGCACTGGTTCAATTAAAACATTATGAAATTGAGCCAATAGTTCTTTTTCACTAGAGACAAGTTCTTGAAGAAGTTCAACAATTTTTCTCCCATACATTTCTCTTAGAAAAATTGTTTTGCAATACTATAGATTTGATAGACTTCAAATACAACTCCCCTCTATAGAAAATTCAACCAAACTCTCGCAATGTTTGCAAAGCTCATGGTTGTATGAAAAGTAAAATTTGGCCTAGATAAAACAAAAACAACAATTTCCAAGCTATTACGAAGTAAACGAGCACAACTAGGAAGTTGTGAATTTGTATCTACATGAAGAAAATTGAGGAGACTTGGAAAAAAACTGCTATCTGTTGAATGTAATAAGGCTAGAGACGTTGACTTATGACAACCTGCTTCATATTTTGGAATTGTTTCCATAGAAAAGGAATGGACAAAATTTGTGCCGGAAAACTCAAATGCCAATTTGTACAGTGATTAGGTTCCGATTATTTTATGTAAAAATGGGGTCATTTTCAAAGCATCTCTGTTGTAACTATCATCACCTGGATTGAACCTCGAGTGGAAGGAAGGCAATTCTAGGGTAACCACAAACCACACTTAGCCAACTACCTAGCCCTACTAGGCCAGGAGAAGGCTCTCTTCGTAAGGATCTCAGCTAAGATGACTAGATCAAGAAAATTATATTAGGTTAGGTGTAGTAGCACAAGGTTTGATTTGATTTTGAAGGGGTTTCTGCTGCATTAGGAGGAGACAAATAGTTAGGGAAAGGAAATTAGGTCAAAACTGTAGGGTTTTCAATGGGGCAAGGTAGGCACAATGCTCAATACTCTACGTTTTAATGGGTGAGGTGATTTCAAGACAGATGAGGAGCTACGAAGAGCATGCAAGAAACATGATTCTTCCTAAACTGAGGAAAACACAGACTGTGAAATGTCTACCCAAAACAGAGCATAGAAGTTATGGATTCTTCCTTTCAGACTTGTATACATTCACATAAAGAGCATGAAATGATGAAATGGAATCAAAAATACATTTTAACACATGAAAACATAAGGAAAACTAAACTGAGAATCATACCACATGGATCCCAAAGAAATAGTTGCAATTTTTCATTAATCTCCTGCTAAAATTGATACAAAATGATAGCTACTCAAAGCATAAGCATCCCACTGAGTCCAACACTTTACAATGAGAAATAAGAAGAAGATATAGACATTGATTCAACCTCCTCCCATCCTCAAGGGTCGAATCACTAATATGAGGAGTTAATCTAACCAAAACTGAATAAGAAACTAGAATCTAGGCATTCAAACAACTTGCCTCTAAAAGTGAGGAAACTGATTCATTTGTCATCGAGATAACTCTTAATCTAATGAATCCACCTTATAGTACTTATTATCCATCATATTTACATGCCCATAGCTCATTTACATCAATAAAACATAGTCAATGAGAGGAAACCCAAAATTATAGAGGCATAGTGAAATGGAAACTCAACACAATTTTTGTCCTATGTGCAATGCCCAAGCTCTATGTGTAGTGATTTTCGTAGCGCCATTTTGGAGGCCTTCTTGGTGTCCAAATTGAGCTCATGATAGTGCATTGGAAAGCTCCTAAAGTATTGTTTCCATAAAATCTTGAATGTTTTCATTTCAAGTTAATTTCAACCCTCAAAAGTGGATCCTCCCAAGACTACTTCTGTGTGTCAAAAAAGGGCAAAAATGTCATTTTTTGGGTGGTTTTTGACCTTTTGGTTGACTAGTTCTACTCTAAAAGCTTAGAAAATGGTCAGGGTGCATGTAATAATTCTTAGGAATCCAAAAAAAATTACCATTCCCTTATTGGATGTACCTAGGAAAAGCGTAGCACCAATGGTGTTGTGCATAGAGCCAAAATTTCTGTGTCAAAAATTACCGAATTCTTCAAAAGGAAAAAATTCTTCGAAACTTGCTCAAAACTGTGTAGAACACCACTATCATGTTTCTTTTTTAGCCAATGAACCTTCATCAAGCAACCTAAGCCTATCATCCTTGTTTTTGCCTTTGAGTGCTTGTTTTAGCCTTCCTTTCATTTTCTTGACCCTTATGATCCAACTATTGTTCTCGGTCTTATAATCGTGAGCCATGTTCATGATTATTTGATTGTCTTTGTTATAATTTTCTAGCAGCTCCTCCAAATGAAAATTGACCCTGTCAAGCCAAGTTTCTCTATCCTCCTCAATTTATTCCTCAATTATTTGTTTTGCAGTCAAGCTAGTTGGTGTTTCTTCCTCTTGCATTATTGACTCTCCCTTGTCACTTTGCCTCTTTTCTTTGAGATGTTCCAGCTCCATGAGGACTTGTTTGTCACCTGGCTACTTGTTCTCTTACTGATCCAAGTCCAGGTGTCACAAAGGACCTTTCCAAGACCTTTTACTTCCCTGATGTGTTAAATTGCATTTTTAAAAGACCATAAATGAATAAATGTGCATGATATAAAGAAGAGGAAAATGTCAATCATCAACACATGAAAACATAAGCCATTGATAATGGAGTTCATCTAGGAGGGACTACGTCTTCGGGCCCTGGTGTCAAGATGGTGTAGGCTGCTACATTAAGTGATGTCAATAATGATGATGTACATAAGAGGTGAGGTCGATATCATACAAGGAAAATGCCCTCACGCAAGAGTGCCTCCAAGGTATGTTCCACTACTGGAACTCTCAGTCAAAAGACTCTTATCAGTATGACACAAAAATCATGTATGATTATTATCCTATCAACATGGCATAAAGGGATCACATTGCAAACATGTATGATGAAAACAGGAGTATCCCATCAACATACAACAAAGGGATCTCAAAACACAACATGATGAATCATGAAAAAAAGTACATCACACATATTATTCCACATGACATCAAGCAGGAATCATGAAAATGAGTAAGAAACAAGATCCCACATCAAGCATCAATAGGGATCTATGCATTACAATGCATAGACAAAGGAAGTACATGAACACACTGCATATACCTCACAACCAAGGGCCATATGAAGAAGTGAATGTCAAACTGCTGAGGCTGCTCGAACCATCGATCGCATGACATCAATCACATGGAAATGGTTGCTCAAATGTGAATGGTGACACCTGCATTCCACTTAGAAAAGTGGCTCCTTGGGAAAATTTCATGGAACATGGTTCTGGTCCCTGTTTCTGTAGTAGTCATGGTTCCATCCTCATACTAAAAATGGCTGAAAAATGCATAACTTTGATGGAGATGTGGATAGTGCCATTACGTTCATGGCACTAAAAAGTGCGAAACCATATAAAATTTGTCAAAATTTGACAAATTGAAATTTCACCCCTCCTACAAAATTTTGCCTTGAACTGTGTGCACAGCCTCCTCCTATCTCTAAATCTGTTCCCACTTCTGGTTCCTCCATCTACCTAGGTGTGTTTCTGTTGGAGATTTGGAGATCCCAATTACAAGGACAAAAATGAGGCTTCTTACCAGGACAAGGCACGAGAAGGAAGGACAACTTGGTGTTAATAACCAAGGCATAACTCAACCATTGGAGGTTGGGCTGAGACCTCAATTTGCAGGCTCGAGATACGCCAAGGGAGAATGCTCGAAGGTGTCAAATTCTTCTAAGACATCATCGAAATCGTTGAGGAAAGATAATGATGGGAACACGCCCCCATCATTCCATGGAAGTTTCCATGGAAAGGAAAGAGCTGAGGAAAGCTCTTATTGCCATACTTACACCAACGACAGCAAGGGAAGGTATAACCACCTTCGATCCTCAAATGTTCATTTCAATTATAATCTTGTTGTTAAGGATGAATGTAAAACATGGAATTGAAAAACATGTAGCTTTTTTGGATTACATAATCATACATTTTCTAAGTGTTGGAAAATAAGAGAAACACACAAAAGGAGGAGTCGTGAAAAACCCTCTCAATAGTAGGTGAAGAAACATGTTAAACA
The DNA here is from genome assembly GCA_000404065.3 of Pinus taeda. Taxonomy (NCBI): domain Eukaryota; kingdom Viridiplantae; phylum Streptophyta; class Pinopsida; order Pinales; family Pinaceae; genus Pinus; species Pinus taeda. The sequence continues at coordinate 114,909 of APFE031122825.1, forward strand.
GATTTGGAGAAAGAAAACCTGTTGCAATAATTGCGATAGAAGTGGCCATCAAAGAGCCACATGTTGGAGGTTGCATCTAGAGCAATGCCTTAAAGACAAAGTATCAGCGCATGAACCAGGTGAAGCAGTTGTTCGACCATCAAATGCACCAAAAGGAGGTGACCCATTCATCTTGAAAAGTGAAAAATGGTTTCTAGACATGTTGTTGTTTCATGGTAATGCTTTTGTGAATAATTTGTTTCATTTTAAAATGAAAAAGTGATGATGTGTTTTCCATCACTTGCTCAGCAACAATGATGTCTGGTTTTATTTTGTGTTGCATGATAAACTACAAAAGTGATGTCATTTTTCCATCACTTGTCAAGAAAATAGTGTTTGCCCTTATCTTTGTAAATGATGTGTTGCAGTGATGATGAGTTTTCCATCACTTGTTGAAGTAACAGTGATATGTTGGCCTTGTTTTCATAGCTGGGGTATTGTTCCCATCTTGTTGTAAACTTGACCATTGAATACGTGTTATAAACTCGTGGCAAGTGTGGGATGCTTGGGTCATTAGTTGGTCAGTGAAGACAAGAATGTAATTTGTAAAACAATGTACTATAAGCTGCAAAGGTTGTAGGTGTCGGCCCATCACTTAAGGCTCTAAAGAACAAAGGTGAAGGAGATGGAAGCGAGATCTTTTAGGATTCTTGTGATGAAAACAAGGTACAAAGAAGTTGCATATTATTTTTCATGCTTTTGGAGAACAAAAAGCTCCTTCATGGGGAGGATTGATCCAAGTCGATCAAGAGAAACACATAGGACAAAGAGGACTTAGGAAAGCTCAAAAATAAAAAATGTTTGGATTATGCTCAAGCTAGGACTAGAGTGTAGATGTCGTCAACATGATCACAACAATGTGAATGGTTCATCAATCTGAGTCCATATGAGGAAGTTAGAAGAAGTCAAAGTTGGGTTGAATTTTTGCTGACTGGGCAAGCTTAAGGAGGCCACAATTTGGAAAAAATGTAGCCATCAGATTCCAAACAACGCCGGTCAGATTCTAGGTGAAATTGTGGCCTAGTTAAAACGAGTCCTTTGGCCGAAAATTTGAATTTTTTAACATGTCTTCTTAATTAAAAAAAATATATTAAAAAAAAAGAGGGTAGTGGTGGGCCACCGCCTCCACCACCCATGCCTCTCCTTACAACCATTAACCATATGCATATTATGGTGAGGTTGGTAGGAGTTGAACCCGCCCATCCACATGGGTTGGCCCCCACTGGGCAAACCCATAAAAGAACCTCCCATAAATATCATGTACCATAAAAAAAAAGCATTTAATGTGCCAATGTTTTTATTGTGGGAGGTATGGGGCGAACTAGCCAATGTGGACCCGAACCCCATTTAATGTATGCGGTTTTAATTTTTAAAAATCATAATGTATAAAAAAGGGGCAGTGTGGTTTGAACACCCAACGCCTCCTCAACAAACTTACCAACTTAGCCAATGTACAACAACTACTTGCATTGGTTAATCTACCAACAAATTTACATAAACCTGGTTTCCTTCAGTGCGCTCATGCAGATGGAGGAACTAGGAGTAGGCATAGATTTCAAGATAGGAGGAGGCTATGCATGTAGTTCAAGGCAACATTTTGCAAGAGGGGTGAAATTTCACTTTGTCATATTTTGAGAAATTTTATATGGTTTCAACACTTCTCGACACCACGAACGCAATGGCGATGTCATTACCTCCTTTAGAGTTTTGCATTTTTCGGCCATTTTCAGTATGACGGTTGAACCATGACTATTGTAGAAACAGGGAGCGAAACCATGGTCCATGAAATCTTACCGAGGAGCCATTTTTGTTGGTGGAATGCAGGTGTCATCATTCATGTGCGAGCAACCATTTCCATGTGATTTATGCCATGAGATTGACGATATGAGCAGCTTCAGTAGTTTGACATCCACTTCTTCAGATGCCCCTTGGTTGTGAGGTATATGCAATGTGTTCATGTACTTCTTTTTCTATGCATTGTGCTGGACAGGTCCCTATTGATGCTTGATGTGGGATCTTGTTTCTTACTCATTTTCATGATTCCTTCTTGATGTGATGCGGAATCATATGTGTGATGTACTTTTTTTCATGATTTGTCATGTTGTGTTTTGAGATCTCTTTGTTGTATGTTGATGAGATACTCTTGTTTCGTCATGCATGTGTGCATTGAGATCCCTTTATGCCATTTTGGTGGGATAATCAACATGCATGAGTTTTTTGTCATACTGGTAGGAGTCTTTTAACTGAGAGTTCCTATAGCGGAACATATTTTTTGTTGCCACTCCTGTGCGAGGAAATTTTCCTTGTATGATAGCAATATCACCTTTTATGTACATCATCACAATTGACAGCACTTAATGCAATGACCTACACCATCTTGACACCAGGGTCCGGAGACGTAGTCCCTCATAGATGAACTCCATTATCAATGGGTTATGTTTTCATGTGTTGATGATTGACATGTTCCTCTTCTTTATAGTATGCGCATGTATTCATTTATGTTCTTTTAAGAATGCAAGTTAATACATCATGAAAGTAAAAGGTCTTGGTGTTAAAATTTCTGTTTTCCCACCCCGGTTTTTAGTTTCTCCTTATTTCTCCCATGTAGTTAAATGCCCTTTTCCATAACCATACATTCAACAAGCTGGAAAAAATAAATTTTGCTGAAAACACAAATTCTGGAAAATTTACAGAATGCTGGAAATTACAGAAATAAAAATCAGCAGTAATAAACAACCATTA
>APFE031122825.1:124380-223991 GCA_000404065.3 Pinus taeda
ATCAATGGCTGAGATTAAATGCACATTTAAGTCTCACTTTCTATTTTTTAATTCACCCACTTTAATAAAGACCACTTAGTCATTTATTTCCAAAGTCACTTTTCCTTTCTAATTTTTCATTGACTTTATAAAAGTCACTTTAAAATTAGACTTAGTAACTTTATCACTTAAAGTCGCTTTTAAATTAGATTTTAACTTTATAAAAATTATAAAGTCACTTTAGGAGAAAAATTAAAATCTTTTGGACACTTTTCCCTAGGCCAAAGATCAAAGCCTAAGGGAACCACCTGTCCTCCGGTACCAAATTTCAACACTTGGAAGGGTCCTTTGTCACACCTAGACCTGGATCACTTGCTCAAGGTATGAAATGACATACTTAGCTCTCCCCAACTTATCCATTAGTGCTTTGATCTGTGCATATTTTTCCCTTATGGTTATATTTTTTATTATTGCCTCATCTTGGGCCTCTAAGTCAAATATCTCAATTCCATGATGGATGTGTGCCAATTCTGGTTCATCATCTTCCATCAAATCAAAATCCCTTTCCTCCTCATCATCAAGGCTCCTCCAGCACCTTTTCTTTCCCTTTATGCAGTTGTTTCACCTGGTGTACTTGTTGTGTCGATGAAGAAGGCAAAGCACCTTCCACATTTTGTGGAGAAAGAATTTTCCTATGAGCTAATGAAGAAGGCAAGGCCCCTTCCACATCAAGTGAAGTAAACACTTGCTTATTTGCTGCAAAAAACTTTCTAGCCCCTCTCTAATATGTCTTGTAGGCTTCTTGCTCCTCAACAACTTTAGTCTCTTTAACCTTCACATCTTTATTTACTTTGGGGCTATTGGAAGGCCTTTCTGCTTCTTGATGCACTGATGGAGGAATCTAAGGGCCATTGAAGATGTCATTAGCAATAAATTTATCTGAGGAGACGTTGAGGAGGTTGAGATGATGTAGCAAAATCATCTTAATTAGGGAATAGTGATAGATAATACTCATCTGTTGGGGGTACAAAATTTTCTGTACAATGTAGGTCATCTTCTCAATATTCCGGAATACGAAATAATGGATGATCAACATTTTCACCCTTGTGAAGTGTATACGAAACCTAATGTGATAGGTGTACAATTTAGAAAATCTTCCCTCGCATGTAAAATACTTCATAATGATCCTCATCATAGGGGTATACTTGTCTTCAAGGAACTTGAAAGGAAGGGTCCTCTTCTTTTCTTTCTATACCTAGATTTGATGTATGGCCCATAGTAGTCCACATCCAAATATTGTGCCTTAGACAATATTTCCCCCACATTTCGAGTCCTTGTGGCATAAACAATGATGGAGGATGAAAATATCAATTTCAATCCAGCAAGAGCTACCTTGTTATCATAGAGATTGGCTACAAAAATCATGGTCATCTCAGGATGATGTTGAATTCTTTCCAACTATTCACAAAACACATAACACCCTAGATGCCTAAAGCAAGTGACGGTCATATGAGAAGCATGTAACTCTATTATGTCAGATGGTTCCTCTTTGATAATTCTACCTCCCTTATTTCACTTTCTCTGATGTTGAGGTTCATCTCCCATGCTTTCACTGCCACTGTTTTCCTCCTCCTCATAATCTCTATCCTCTTTGTCCATGTTTGTTGAATTTTGAAGTTGTGTAACCCTAGACAAGGTAATGAAGGAGTGAGTATTGGTGATTAGGGATAGAAGAAGGGGATATGAACTTATGTAATGTAGGAAGAAATATATATGATATGAAAGTGATAAGGAGGGTTTTATTTCTTGGCAAGGACGGTTTAAAATAGAGTTTTAGGATTTTTCTTTGGGGATTAGGGAATCAGGGATATGGAGGGATTTGTTTGAGAGAATTATGGTAAAAAGGATATGGAGGGATTTATAGGAGGGATTAGGGTTTCAAGGAATAGGTGAGGCATGTGTTTGAAGGAATTAGGGTTTAAGGAAAATGTGGAGGGATTTGTTTGCAATTTAGGGTTTGAGTTTTGAAATATCAAACCGACTTCAAAATGATGAATTGAATGCCAACATGATAGCTCAAAGATTACACTTACTTGTTTATAAGCTGTATAAGGCAAACAATACGTTTTGAGTGGCTGATAAGGTGTTTTGGCACTTGGTAGCCCTATGCACAGTGCCACCTACAGGTGCATAGCATTGTGTCTCTAGGCGCAGCGCGATTCAAATTTGCACTGGAGAAGATGCCCTATGCGCATTGCTTCATCCTTATGTGTAACAGTCTGGCCTTTGTGCACAGTGCCTCCTATGCACAACACCTCTTCTCCTTAGCCACCAATTTGCCTCAATTCCCTCTCTCCTTCAAGGCTCTTCTTTCTCTTTGTCAAATGAAAGTGATGAATTTGGAAAATGAGTTTTACATATTATATAGAGGTGATTTTGATTTTTCTTTAAATAAAACCCAGTTTCTAATGTTTTGGAAAATTTTCTTCTTTCCTCCAAATCTTTGTTTAATACCTTTCTTTCTTTGTCTCTTTTCAGGTGGATGATGCTTGGGTTGAACTGATTTCTTCAGTGGTTTCATTTTCTTGTAGGAAGGAGAAATGTTTGGGGTAGCTCAGAACACTTATTACACAAAATGGGTTCAATTACATCAAAAGAATATAAATTAACTAAAAGTACTATGTTTTCATCTCAAAAACATGTTGTTGAGATGAAAATTACATTAGTGACAAAAGATATCTGTACAATCATCATGACTTACAGGAAATCACTCTTTTGTTATTGGTCATCCTCATACCTTTACTGCCCTTTATTTGCACTTGAAATCATGCTTTTGACCTTGGAAATGAACCCTAAGACCTAATGGAAATACCTTGGAAATGAACCCTATAACCTAATGGAAAGACAACTGCCTTGACACCTAAAGTAACATATTTGAAACCTCAACTCAATACAACATGGAAATGGGTTAGCAAATGTACCTCATGACAGAAGGTTTTATTTTCTAAGAAAAAGACAACCATTAGTACAACATTTTAACATGACCTAATGGAATGATCCAAAATTTAGTATGAGACACCCAAAATGAAAATGCAAAGAGCAGATTTGATCCTTGATGGAAGTATGCATGTCCTGACACTAACATTGGCCTTAATGGGGATGGCGGCTCCTTGGAGGTGTCAAGAACACTATAGACCAAGTTCCTAGCTGATTGAGCCAATAGAGTCAAACAAATGAAAGACCGAAAACTTTTTTGAAAATTTTGAAAAATGATGACTCGATACAAACTGAAGACTCACTCACAACTGACTCTAAACTAACTCAAAAATTAACTGAACTCAACAAAAATCATTTAAGCTTTATAGCCTTCACTTTGCGCCCCAAGCTCAAATGACATTGTACTTCAAATATTGCAAGGAAAGCAAACTAGTATATACAATGATAGTGAGGCCACTTCAGCAAACTGCATTAGAAATAGTAGTGTTTCAGGAGCCTACCACTCACCAGTCCTCCTGAGCATTCTTGACCATCCATTTCCTTTAATAAAAATGCATTCTATCCTTGATAGGCTGAGATTTTATATGGTCCTTTCCATAGATTATCAAACTTACCATGCTTTCCTTTTTCTTCATTTTGTGCATCCTATTGCAGCACTACATCTTCCTGCTGAAACTTTTCTGCCTTGGTTTTGTGGTCATAAATATTCTATATCTTCTCTTGCAGTTGGAAACTGTTTTTGGAAACCTATTCTCTTGTTTGTTTAAGGTGAATCATTTGATTGATCTGGCACTGAATATCATCCTCTTCATTATCGGATTCTTGCAACAATATCATTACCAGCACTACAAGGGATGTGGGAAACACTATATCAGTACTATAAACTAATTCAAAAGGTGACATACCTATTAACTTGCTGCTACTCACCCTTTTGGCCCAAAAATCATTAACAAGCTTCCGATGCCAATTATTTTTGTTTGCTTCGAACAACTTCTTAATAATGTTTACCAAGGATTTATTTGAAGACTTAACTAGTCCATTGCCTAGTGGGTAGTATGCCATGGAAAGACCCAATGTGATGTTGTATCTATTTCAAAACTAAACCATTCTATTTGACTTAAATACTATTGCATTATCTGTAATAATCTTATGAGGGAAACCAAAACGATACAAGATATTGGCCTCTAAAAACTGAATGATTACCGTGTCAGTAGCTTGCCTTGTTGGAATTGGTGACTACCAGTATTACAGCAAGAATGATGGAACTCCTGGGCTACCAAGTTTATTTTTATCAACCTAGTAGTTCGTAACAAACTTGGAGGCGTCGGTGCTATATGCACAAGTACTAGTTCTCACTGCAAGTTATCACTTGGTCAGCCAGTGCGAGATCACTAGGACCTCAAGCCAACTTCTATAGAGTTTAGAAGAAGCTTTATGTGTGATGAAAGGAAAGAAAGATTACTCTATATATGCTATTCTAACTACAGAAAGGAGAAAGATTGGAATGTAAAGCAAGACCTGGTAAACCCTAATTAATAAGCTAATTCTAATTTTTCCAAAAACGCTATGGAAACCTTGAAATAAATGCCATTACCTACTCAAGGAAGTAAACAACATCCAACGATGCTATTTCTATAAGTAAATAAGAAAAAAACATATTTTTTGATTTTTATTGTGTTTTTATGTGAATTTAATATGCACCTAACTTATTATGTGTGAGTGTGGCAGCGAATAAGAGGCGTTAGAGGGTGGATTTGGAGCTTGGGAGGATGTAGGATGGTGTGTATGGGTCCTAGGAGGTCTTAGGTGGCCTTCAGGAGGCTTTTCCCACACTCAACCTTCAAAAGAATGCCTACAGGAAAAACTACAGGAGGACACATGAAAACTACAGGATGAAAATAGGGAAACTATAGGAGGCCTACAAAAGGAGGCCGAGAGAAATTTTCACTATTTTTAGGGTGTGAGAGTGGGTGAAAAAGGTTGATGAAGGTTGGAATGAGGTGTTAGGGCACCTAAAGTCTACCATGAATCACCAAGAGAGAGAAAGATGATTACGTTTGCTCAAGGAGAGAGGAAGAAGTTCTATGAAAAATGAAGGAAAATAGGGCAGAATTGAGGTGAGGTTTGGGAGACATATAGGGCATGGATCGGATGGAGCGTGTGATTTTTGGTAAGTTGGACTATTATTGGAAGAGATCTACTACATAGAAACTAACAGTCAACCAAGAAAATCAAGCAACCAATGAAATGAGTGCATCCTAGGAAAAACAGAGTTTTGCATTAAAATGGCTTAAACTATGATTTATAGAAGGAAATGCTGGGAAATCTTTTAAGAAAGGAAAGCATGTAAAAGGACTATTTAAAATCAAGAATTGAACATGATAAAAAAGATCTAAGCAAAGAAAAAACGGACTTTCAACCTACTAGAGAGCTACGAACACTAGAAGCCCTAGGAATGAGGAAAATTCATGTTATTGGGGCAGCAAGAGAGTATTTGCCTCAAATCATAGTCCCAGAGGGAGGAAGAGAGGGCAAGGAATTGTTGCTAGCCTTTTGAATCCTCTGATCACTAGTTAACCTACTATAAAAAGCAAAAATGGAAGAAAGCTACTAAATCATCAAAAGTAGCAGATTCTTAACCATAAGAGAAATACATCTAACAACAAACTAATCTACAAACTGAAGTAAAGCATACAAATTCAAGTAAAGAGAAGCTTGGCTACTGGATTGGGCCCTAAATAAAGAGCTTCAGCCCTTTGAGGTTACTCAGAGCTAGCTCAAAAAGGATTCCATCTTCATTATGAAAAAATAGCAAGATTACATAAAACTGAAGCTCGAAATTTGAGCAGAGTTTACACAAGCAAAAGAAAATCAAACCTAGTGAGGCCGTAGGCCTCTCTACTTATACATTTGAAGCTACCAAGAGCTTCCCTAAAATTAGGGAGGCTTGGCTCCCAAAACTCGAGATAACTATCAATCATCTTCCACTTGCTCGACTGCCTTCTAGTGCATGATTTGGTTGCTTGTACTCTGAGATGAATGAAGGGTAATTCGAAGTGAGTAGTAATAAATGAGGGGGATACCATCCTATCAGTACTCTCCTCTGTCTATTTCGAGTTGGAGCTACAGTTTGACCACTAGATCCTTGACATCAACCTCAAAATCCATCAATATTCTGCATTAAATACATGTTAGACCACCTGGCATAATAACTAACTCAACTCACCCTATAAGCATAAATATAATCAGAAAATCATACAATAAGCTAACAGAGTGGTTGATTTGACTAGGCTAGGAGGTAAAGTGAGCCCATATAATTACCCATTTATGACGCTCATCATCACCCCCCTTCTGAAGGTGTTTCTCATCCTCTAAGCAACCTAGTCAATCTCTTAGTATTTCATGGCCCTAATGGCCTCCCTAGAATTCCAGGCTTTTGATATCATCTACTCATGTTCTCCATAAAATCTTGCCTCTCTATCTATGTCCTTCCACTAATCCTTCTCTTCTTCTTCTCTTATTCCTTCCAGCATTCCTAATATGAGTGGAGGACTCAGTTTGAGGCCAATCCAGTTGACCTTCAACCTTTGCGTGGAGCGCTTGCACATTGGCACTCTTTTCAATGCCTCCTTCAACCTCATGGGGGAATGGTATTATTTGAACTACAAGTTATGGGGTGGGGTGTTCCATATTCTCATGCATGCATGCACATAGTCATCCCCAAGTAGCCTAAGCATATCTTCAATGTGTGCAATGGCTTGTTCCTGATTGGGTAGATATTTAGGGGAAATCTAAGGATCATTAGCAAGTAGGTTGTGTGTGTTGATGAGTGCCATAGGATCTGATGGCTTAACTCTTATCATCAATGGTTCATTCTGCTCTTTTATTAATGATCTTTTCATTTATGTTGCCCTCAATTCTTCATGGTTCATCCATGATGCCATGGCGATTAATTGTAGATCCCCTAGCTTGGCATTGGGGTCCCACACATTAAGGTCTGTGAGGGCCATGTTCTGTGGATAGAACTCTGCCATCTTTGCCTTGTCCTCGGAGGTTATTTGGTCACAAAAATCCATGAACTGTGTGTAGTCTTGGAAAGGCATTATGCCTCTTTGTGCCAAAGTTTTTATTTCGAATTGAAGCCATTGATCCTTCAGATGGAGGCCATAAGATTTGGCTCATGTTTTGCATTGTAATGCTTCTATGGATAAGCTCGCCATGTATGCCAAATGAGTCTCTTTCTATTGCATCTACCTCCTTAGTAATTAATTCTCATTCTCAAGGTGGCTTCTTGTAATGGTTTCTTTGTCTTTGAGAGCACTCAATTCACTACTCATTTCCCTAACTTTGTCTTCCATGTGGCCAATATCCTCAACACCTTTGGACTTGGCAAGCTGCATCCACCTATGTGTTCTCACTCTTTCTTTTACCTATGGTTTTCCTCCTATCTTTTCCTCAAGTTTTTGTGTCTCCTGTAGTTTGGACAATGTCTCTTGTAGGACTGTTTTAGCTTCCTATAGCTCTGGTTTGGGGTCCTAGAGAATTGCCTTTCCCTTCCACAAAAAATATATTCTAGTTCTTCTTTCATAGTTTATGGGAATCATAGAAGGAGATTCTTTCACCTTGGTAGATGGTGAATCTTCAATATTAATGGGAGTCTTTAACGAGGGCTAAGGTTTGTCTATTTTAATTATGGTACTCTTCATTGCCCTGAAATACATGGAGGTTTTCCTTTTCCTCTTCTACTTCTGCTTGACTAGTGTACTAAGCAGAGTGAGGGTAGCTATTGTTTCTCTTTCCAAAGTTTTAGGGGACTCTTCTCTTTGCTCTACCCTTTCTACCTCTTTTTCTCCCTCTTCTGTCTTTTTTACCTCCTCCTACTCTATCTCTTTTTTTACCTCCTATTATGTCTCTTCAACTCTCTCCTCCTCTATTTCTTTTCTTTCCTCCTTCCTATATTGCTCTGTTATGCCACCACTAACTTCACCTTCTCCTCCTTGTTGTTCTCCCTGCTCATTGATAGCAAGACTAACATCATAGGTTAATGCCTTGATGTCATCCTCAACTGTCATATTTCTGAAAACTTTCCGTGCTATAGGTATTGTAAGGGTATGGAGGGATTCTTCTACCAAGATCTTGATTAGGCCATGGTGAGCTAGTTGCTATGAATTTCCTTCTTGTACCTTGGTGATGGAGTCAATGAGGGACTGAAGGAGAAAGTAAGGGATACTGAGCTTTTGATGTGTTGGGGTATGCATGCCATATCTCAATTCTTGGAGGATTCTGAAATGATATCTATAAACAATGATGTGCCTCCCCTCATAAGAAATGTATTTGATCACTTGGTAGCTAACCTCATCCCAAGGATATGGTACACTAGCCCTCCTAATTCCATTTTTGTCTTCAATAGGGGCTTCATTATCTTGGAAAATTTCCTCTTGGCAGCCTGACCAATTATTTTCTCATCTTTACTCCAAGGAAGACCAAGAGGAAGGGTAGTGACCCTACTGATCAATTCATGGGTTATTTCAATGGAGAGGCCTCTAATAGTTGTAGTAGCATGAATTTTTGTGTGAGGGACTAGAGAGAGAAAATTCATGGGAAATTTCATCATAAAACCCTCTAAAATTCTCAAAGAAATTCATCCAATTTTCCCTTGTAAATATTTCCACCACTTGAGGATGTACATGGAATCTAGTGGAGTTAATGGGCTCTTTTCTCATAAACCCCCCTGTCATATTGCCTGCACTTCTTTTGAAAAACTAGTTATTGAGGTGGAGATAAAGAATTTTAAGTGAAATAGAAAAAAAGAGGGGATTGTGTTTAAAAAAATAAATAAATTGATTTTTTTTTAAATGTATTTCTACCCTCTTAAAGGCTCATTTTATCTTCATTTCGAGACCAAATCTTTCAGATTTTGATATTCAACAGAGGGAATTCATGAACCCTATCTCCCTAGACTAAAATTCATGCCAAAATTCACGTTTCCTCCCTTCAAAATGACTCACTTCCCCTCTTGTAGAAGCCTGATGTCCCTCCTGTAGATTTCCTGTAGGTGCCCCTATAGAAATTCTATAGGGCTGTTGTAGAAGATGCCGAGAGCAAAAAACTGGATGAAATCGATGGAGGATGGTGGATATGAGGTTGTGGAGCCATAAGAAGATTGTTGTGTGGCTGAGTTACGATGAGAAATTTAAGAAAAGGTGGTGAGAATGTGTGGGGAGGAGTGTTCATTACCTTGTATCGCTATTTTCAGTTATGAGTGCTAAGCTGACAAAGAGTACGTTGCCCATATTAGGATCATTGGTCCCCACCTACTTGGTCATCATGTCCCCCCTCATAATCATCCCCTCATTACTACATCGGAGCTAACTCTTCCTCCTACTACATGTCCTTCGCAAATTTTGCTTGAGTTGACTATGCACACGTGTGGGTGATATCTTAGTTAACTGGAGGTGGCCAAGTTAACTGGCCACCTTTCCCTCTTTCAATTTCAACCATATCATTTCCTTCATATGATTCCTAATTACACAAATGAAGATAGAGGAGTAACTTATCTACTTACCTATAATTCGAGTGTATTTGCTGCCATCCATTGTGAGGTATTGTGGCTTTCTCCGCTACATTCCTTCATTTTCCTTCATGCATGTTGTCTTTGCTCGGTGATGTGTTGTTGTGTGTTTTTGTAGGTTCTTCTTTTGTTGGAGCTTAGTTGCATGTGACTTTTCAACCTTCATATGTGCTATCCCTTGTTGCTGGTGCTGGACTTCTATGGGATCAACTGCTACAGGAATTCCTACAGGAGCTTCTATGGCTGCTTCTCCCCTTGAAAATCAGCTATTTCCCTATTCTTAGAGCTGAAGAATGATGCCCAAGATGGAGATTAATGATGGAGGATAGTAGGTAAGATTCAGGTAAAGTTAATGGTGCTTTTTCCTCCTTTTATTAATTTTTTTTTTTTCAAAACTGAAAAATTGTTTTTCTGTGTTTCTTCTTGGAAAGGAAAAAAAATAAAAATAATAATGATGCTTGGAGTGTGATGCAGGCTTGGAAATGATGGAAATGAGGTTTGAAGATGGTAAGAGGGATTATAGGTTCCTCACAAATCTTTTCTTGTCCCTCAAACTGTCTTTTGAAGACATTTTTGCCTCTCTGTGATTCCTATAGGAGCCTCTTGTAGAAAAAACAAAGCCTCCTGTAGAAAACAAAATTTTGGAAGAAGCGGTATAGTGGGGTGAAATAGATCCCAAAAATTATGGAGGAAGGTGTGGAGAAGATGAGATGGATGCTGGTATGAATGAAAAAGTACCCTTGGCACCTTCTTATACTCCTTGTAGTCCTCCTGCAAACCTGCAATGTAATAAAAATTCATTTTCTCTTTCTCTCTTCTTTTTTTTTTAACAACTAGTGTGCCACATAAAGGTTTTCACCATAATTTCCTACCCTGGGTGTCTCCAAGGGAGGTTTTCACCCAGGGATCTTATTCTTTTCCCTTTTTTTTTTACATCACTCAGCCGCCTTAGAAGAGGTTTTCAACCCAATGATGGTACTCAAGCACCTCATGGAGGTTTTCATTTGAGTCCTTATTTTTTCTCTTTTTTCTTCAGTGCATGGGTGAAGTGGAAGCTAAGAAATTCTCCACTACCATCACTGTTTTATTCAAATATTCAATAAACTCTCGCTTGGAGAGGGTTTTCTTGTAGACTTTCAACCGATGTCCATTAGCAAGCATGGCAATGGCTTCATCATCAAAGGTTCTGATCAGAATTAAACCATTGTCATTGCATTTCCCCATAGTGTAGGGTCCCAGCCATCTTGTCCTTAGCTTGCCTTTGAAATCCTTGCATATTGAATCATAGAGTAGTGCCCAATCTCCCTCTTGGAATTGCTTCTCCCTAATATTTTTGTCATGCCATATCTTTCTCTGAAGTTGAACTACCTTTGTATGGAGAAAGGCTTACAATCTGTATTCATCCAATCCATTGAGCTGATGTAGTCCCTCCTTCCGTGCATGACTGAGGTCTAGATCTAGCTAAGATGCCATCCTTAGGGTATTGAATTCAAACTCTATTGATAGCAAAGCCTTCTTCCCATAGACCAGTTCATAGGGTGTGAACTCGGTGGTGGTCTTCCATGTTTTATTGTAGGCCCAAGTGGCTTCAACTAATCTATCTATCCAGTTGTTTCTGCTACTGCTCACTACCTTGGTTAGCATCCCTTCTAATGCTCTATTATTGACCTCCACTTGCCCATTGGCCTGTGAATGGTAAGGGGTGGAAGTCTTGTGCTTGATCTTATGATGTGTGAGTGGGTCTTCAATCAGGTTGGAAGTGAACTAACTACCTTGGTCTGTGACCAACTCTCTTGGAATGTTTTCTTCTTCATCTTCCCCTCTAGGTTCTTCAAATATGTATGGATGTTCACCTAAGGGTTCTTCTTGATTGCAACCACCAAAGAAGAGAGAAGGTTGGTTGTGTGAAGCAGTGGGGCAAAAAGTTTCCCAAGTTATCTCTACTCCTACAAGGCATGAAAGGAAATATTTTTGGTTGGTTCTTTTGTTTATTTTTCCCCACATTGAAAGTACCTGCAAAAATTGAAATTGTGATTGAAAAAAACAAATTGCAACTAGCTGAAATTAACCTGTTGAATGGAAATTTGTAGAATTGAAAAGGAAAGAAGGAAATGTAGAGCTGAAAGAAAAGAAATGACTAGTCTGTTTTTGTCGAAGTAAAATATTAGTAGAATGTTGCAATAGGAAATAGAAGAAAGCAGTAATCACAAAGTATTCTGATGCTTCCCTAGCAATGGTGCCAAACAGTGGTGAGCACCGATATTTTAGTAAGAATCCTGCAACTTCTAGGCTACCAACTTTACTTTTATCAACCCGATAGTTCATAACAAACTTGGAAGCGTCAGTGCTATATGCACAAGTACTAGTTCTCACTACAGGTTGTCACTTGGTCAGCTGGCGCGAGATCACTAGGAGCTCAATCCAACTTCTATAGATTCCAGAAGAAGCTCTATGTGTGATGAAAGGAAAGAAATATTACTTTACAGATGCTATTCTAACTACTGAAAGGAGAAAGACTGGAATGTAAAGCAAGACCTAGTAAACCCTAATTAACAAGCTAATTCTACTTTTGCCAAAAGCCATATGAAAACCATGAAAGAAATGCCATTACCTACTCAAGGAAGTAAAAATCATATAACCATTCTATTTCTGGAAGTAAATAAGCAAAATACATATTTTTGGATTTTTATGTGTTTTTATGTGAATTTAACATGCATCTAATTTATTGTGTG
This sequence comes from Pinus taeda, assembly GCA_000404065.3. Lineage (NCBI taxonomy): Eukaryota > Viridiplantae > Streptophyta > Pinopsida > Pinales > Pinaceae > Pinus > Pinus taeda. The sequence continues at coordinate 136,660 of APFE031122825.1, forward strand.
TGATTGTGGCAGGGAACAGGTGGCGTTAGAGGGTGGTTTTGGAGCTTAGGAGGATGTAGGATGGTGTAGATGGGTCTTATGAGGTCTTAGGTGGCCTTATGGAGGCCTTTCCCACACTTGGCCATCACAAAAAAGCCTACAAGAAAAGCTACAGGAGGACACATGAAAACTACAAGAGGAAAACAAGGAAACTACAGGAGGCCTACAGGAGGAGTTTGAGAGCAATTTTTTCCATTTTGAGGGTGTGAGAGTGGGTGGAAAAGGTGGATGAAGGCTAGAATGAGGTGTTAGGGTGCCTAAGCCCTACCATGAATCACCAAGAGAGAGAAATATGGTTGGGTTTGCCCAAGGAGAGAGGAAGAAGTTCTATGAAAAATGAAGGAAACTAGGGCAGAATTTAGGTGAGGTTTGAGAGACCTATAGGGAATGGATCAGATGGAGAGTGTGATTGCTAGTAAGCGGGACTACTACTGGAAGAGATCTATTGCATACCAATTGACAGCCAACCAAGAAAATCAAGCAATTAATGAAATGAGTGCATCTTAGGAAAAAACAGAGTTTTGTATTAAAATGGCCTAAACTATGATGTATAGAAGGAAATGTTGGGAAATGCTACAAGAAAGTAAAAAATTCAAAAGGAATATTTAAAATTAGGAAGTTCACATGATAAAGAAGATCTAAAGTAAAGCAAAACTGGACTATCAACCTACTAGAGAGCTGCGAACACTAGAAGTTCTAGGAATGAGGAAAATCTATGTTTTTGGGGCAGCAAGAGAGTCTTTGCCTCAAATCATGATCATAGAGGGAGGAAGAGAAGCCAATGCAATACTTCGAGCCTTTTGGATCTTCTCTAATCACTACTTAACCTGATACATAAAGAAAAAATGGAAGTAAGCTACTAAATCATCAAACGCAACCTATTCGCAACCATAAGAGAAATATATCTAACAATAAACTAATCTACAAAATGAAGTAAAGCATATAAATACAAGTAAAGAGAATCTTGGCTGCTTAGATTGGACCCTAACCCAAGAGCTTTAGCTATTTGAGATAACTCAGTGCTAGCTCAAAAAGGATTCCATCTTCATTATCAAAAAATAGAAAGATTACATAAAACTGTCATAAAATAGTAAACTCAAAATTTGAGCAGAGTTTACACAAGCAAAAAAAGTCGACCCTAGTGAAGCCCTAGGCCTCTCTACTTACACATCTGAAGCTACCAACAACTTCCTTAAAATCAGGGAGGCTTGGCTTCCAAAACTCGTGATAAATATCAATCATCTTCCACTTTCTCAGTTGCCTTCTAGTGCATGATTCGTCTGCTTGTACTCCAAGCTGAATGAAGGGGAATTCTAAGTGAGGAGCAATAAATGAGGGGGATTCCCTCCTATAAGTCCTCTCCTCTATCTACTTCGAGTTACTTTTGTAGTTTGACCACTAGATCCTTGACATTGACCTTGAAATCCATCAATAATCTGCATTAAATACGTGTTAGACCACATGGCATAATAACTAACTCAACTCACCCTATAAGCATAAATATAACCATAAAATCATACAATAAGCTAAGGGAATGGTTGATTTGACTAGGGTAGGAGGTAAAATGAGCCCATATAATCACCCATTTATGAGTCTCATCAGGAATGGATTTGATCCATTTGGTGAAGTAATTGGTAGCCATCAAAATCCATTTGTGCTATGTTGATGATGTAGGATGATTTTCTCCTATGAAATCAAGCCCCCACTACTAGAAAGGTGCATTAACTACAATTGGTTTCGGAGGGAGGAAGCGGCTTCCTTTTTCCTTGAAAAACCTAACATTCGTGGTATCTCATAACTATCTTATATAAATTTGAAAACAAAGATGACTAATAATATCCTGCTCTCAAGATTTTATTAGTTGTTTTTTTCCAAAATAAGTGACCCCCACAATCTCCTCTATTGAATGCATTCATTACCTATTGAGTTTCATTTTCAACCAAACAATTAAGGAGAACCACTCCCAGATCTTTCCAATAGAGAGCACTATCTAGAATGAAGAATTTTGCAGACTTTAGTTTTAGTGATCTACCTTTTCTTCTTGACATTCCAAGAGGAGGAGAAATATGTTGAATAACATATACTATATCTGACTACCAAGATGAGTTGAGAAAAATTAATGATACCTAAATGACTGTGCCACTGTCTTTGTCATCTGCCATTACTGCAAAGAGATTTATGTATAGAACATGAATATTTGACTCAACCATGAGTTTTTCCAAGCCTTGACCATTGATCAGTTCGGTAGGTTTAATACCAAGATCATACTCTAACATTGCTGCTACCCACTTACCCCTTCTTCCCTCCAGATTAGTTTTCATGAGGACATCTTTAACAGTTGTGTTAGGAACATATGCTATGGTATCTGAATGTAGAATGGAAACTTAGAAATCCTTCAATGCATTTATAATAGCCAAATCTTGTTTCTCAATGATATTATAGCGTAAAGCAACATCTCTGATAGTCCAATCGAAAAATGCAATGGGATATTCCACTCGATCCTTCTTTTGCATCAACAACATAGCCAAAGTGTGATTAGATGCAGATGAAAATATAATAAAATCATTAGTATAATCATGATTGATCAAAACAAGAGCTGTGGCCAAAGCAAGTTATACCACGTTGAAATATTTCACAGCATCCTCAGTCCATTTCATAGTGTTGTTCTTCTTCAGCATATTAGTTAACTCACACAAATGCTTAGCCAAATTTGGTATAAATATGTGTAATAAATTCATCTTACTGTTGAAAGCTTGAATCTCATTTTTGTTGCGTGGAAAGTCTATTTGTTCAATTGCCTCCACCCTTGAAGGATCAATGCAAATACCATCTTTAGAAATTATATTACCAAGGATTTTACCTTCCTCCATGGAAAAAAGACTCTTGCTTGAATTTAAAGAAATCCTAAATGCCCTACATTTCTGAAAAAAATCCTCAAGCGGTGTAAGTGCTCATCATCATAACCAAAAAATATTGTCAAGTCATCTAAAAAAACTACCAAGAAAACATCCTTCTCATTAGCGAAATCTATATCCATGGCTCACTGAAAAGTTGCCCCTCATTCTTCAGCCCAAATGGAATCTTGACATATTGAAAAGTCCCCCATGTTGTTGTGAAGGCAGTTTTTTCTTGGTATTTTTCATGCACAAGGATTTGATTGTAACCTGAGTAGCCATCTAGTAGTGACATTCATGATGCTCCAAATACTATTTGTAGAATATGTTCCATCTTAGGAAGAGGCTAATTATCCTTTAGGGATACTTTATTTAGGTTTTGGAAAACAATGCACAACCTTTTCTCTTCATTCTTCTTTTGTACCGAGACCAAATTTGAAATCCAATCAGAGAATCTAATTGGAACAATGATACTAGCTCTAAACAATCTATTTACCTCTTTCTCAATGGATGGCAGTGTTGGGTTGTGTTATATTCTTTCCACGTAGTTAACAAGGGGTTTGAAGGGCACCCATAACGCTGTTTTATGGGGTTCAGGGCAGCGCTATAGAAAATTTTCGTTTTGGACTCTATGTTAAGTTAGGCAGACCCACCTATGGTTTTGTCCATGATTTTCGCACATGTTTTTTAGACGTGATGGTTTTCAGTCCATGGTATTGGACGCGTTGGTTTTCGGTCCATGGTATTGGATGCTTCGACATGTATAAATATGTATTGTAACATTGAAAGGAACATAATGAAAATCAAGCTGGTAGTCCCAGTTTTGGCATCCAGGGGAAAATCTCTGTGTATATGTGTTTTATGTGTTATGATCTCGCATTGTTTATTTTTCGTGTTTTAGAATTCATATGTAGGTAATTTATGTATGGAGTTAAAACCTACATTTGGTATCAGAGCTATTTTTGGCTTCAAAGGGATGCCTTTGTTGCTGAGGGGTTTCACTTGGGCCTGTGGTAGACCCTGTTCAGTGGGATATCTACAAGATCGATTCTAATGGTGAAAGAAGATGGCGAGTGGTGGAAAGATAGAGATTGAGAAATTTAATGGTCAGAGTTTTGAGTTGTGGAAACTCAAGATGGAGGATTTGTTGGTGGATAAAGAGCAGTGGATCACGGTAGATCCAGGTACTAAACCAACGGGAGTGTCCAATGAAGAATGGAAAAAGTTGGATTGGAAGGCAAAGAGCACAATACGATTGTGTGTCTTAGATTTAGTATTGTTGAATGTATGAGGGGAAGCTACGATGAAGGATTTGTGGGACAAGTTAGGGACTTTGTACCAATCTAAGTCTCTGAAGAATAAATTGTTCCTGTGGAAAAAGCTATATAACCTGATGATGAAAGATGGAGACTTGGTGACAGAGCATCTAAATGCATTTAATACTATGGTAAGTCAGTTAGCATCTGTTGATATTAAAATTTCAAATGAAGACAAGTGCATTAGTTTGTTGTGTTCTCTACCAGATCCATGGGATATTCTGGTTATTGCAATAGGTAGCAATGCAACTACCTTGCCTTTTGATGAAATAGTCTCATCCTTGTTGACGAAGGAGATGAGACAGAAAAATATGGAGAGCCAAAATGGTGATATGTTGTTTGTACGAGGGTGAACCTAGAACAAAAACAAAAATAAGTCATCGAGTGGGAGATCCAAATCTAAAGGGAGATCTAAATCTCCAGGAAAACCTACAAAGGTGGTGTGCTGGAAATGCGGAAAGGAAGGGCACTACAAAAGGGACTGTAAATCTAAAGCTCCTAAAAAGGAAAGAGATCTGATGAGGCTCCTTCTACAGAGGAGAAAACCACCTCAAATGAAGGTGGGGATGTGTACCTGGCTTCTTCAAGTACACATCTAGATCATGAGACATGGTTGATTGACTCAGGTACATCCTTTCACTTCACTCCCCATAGAGAGTGGTTCTACGAGAATGAGAAATATGATGGTGGTGATGTCTTCTTGGGGAATGAAAAGAAGGCTAGAATCGTTGGTTGCAGAAAAGTAAAGTTGAAGTTGCAAGGTGGAAGGGTTAAAACACTTCCAAGTGCTCTACATATTTCTGCATTAGCTAGAAATCAAATTTCTATTAACAAGCTGGATGATATAGGTGAAAAAGTAGTGTTTGAGAAGGCTACCTGCAAGATGGTACGAGGAGCACTGGTATTGATGCAGGGAGTTCGGGTTGGAACTTTGTACAAGCTGAGAGGTAGCACTATTATTGATGGGTGCAATAGTTTTGTGGTTCGTAAAAGTGGAGCAGAAAATCTAGTGGTATTAGGAGAGAATACCATGCTGTGGCATGAAAGGCTTTGACATATTTGAGAAAAGGGCCTTCGGATACTTCATGGTAAAGGTATGGTAGAATGTATGAGTAATAGCTCTCTGGATTTTGACTTATGTGAAAATTGTGTATATGGGAAGTAGAATCAGGTGAGTTTCCCCTCTGGTAATAAGAGGGTGAAACATATATTAGAACTTGTGTAGAGTGATGTGTTTAGACCTGTGAAGGTTCCATCACTTGGTAAGTTTGTGTACTATGTATCATTTATATATGAATTCTCAAGGAATACATGGATGTATTTCCTTAAGAAGAAATCTGAAGTATTTGACATGTTTAAGGAATTTAAGGCTTTGGTGAAAAACCAGACAGAGAAGAAGATAAAGGTGTCGAGGACAGATAACAGTGGAGATTTTTGTAATAAGGAATTTGAAGAATTATGTAAGAAGTGTGGTATAGCATGGAAGAAGACTACTCCATATACACCTCAGCATAATGGAGTTGCAGAAAGAATGAATAAGATCTTGATGGAAGGGGAAAGAAGCATGCTCAATGGTTCCAGGCTAGGACAAGAATTCTGGGCAAAGGTGGTGGATACTACATGTTACCTGGTCAACAGGTCACCTTCATTAGCGTTGGAGGATAAGACTCCAAAAGAGGTATGGACTGGTAAGAAACCCTCTCTTTCACATCTGAGGGAATTTGGATGTGATGCATATGTACATGTTCCAAAGGAGAAATGAACCAAGTTGGATAGTAAATCTGAAAAGTGCATCTTTATTGGGTATAAGGATCGTTTAAAGGGTTATAAGCTTTGGAACCCAATGACAAGGAAGGTTGTGTACAGTTGAGATGTGGTGTTCAGAGAGATGAAATATGCTATTAAACATGAAGTCCAAACAAAGGAACCTGAGAAGATAGAGTTTGAGCTAAAGGAGGAAGAATCAGAATCTACAGCAGAGGAGGAATCAGAAGATGAAGAGCCATAAACTTTGAGTGTAAGAAGATCAGTTCAAGAAAGAAGGCAGCCAGAAAGGTATAGTCCATCTACTTTCTGTTCAAATTTTGCTTTATCTATTACTGATGATGATCCCAAAACTGTGAAGGAAGCAATAGATTCAGAGGATGGAAATCTCTAGAAAGAGGCCACGGTTGATGAAATGGCATCTTTGCCCAAAAATAAGGCTTGGGATCTGGTGGAGTTGTCAACCGGCTAGAAGGAAACCCATTGGCAGCAAATGGGTGTTCAAGAAGAAGACAAATGTAGAAGGAAAGGTGGAGAAATACAAAGCTCAGTTGGTAGAAAAGGGATATTCCCAGGTGCCGGGAATTGATTTTGGTGATATTTTTTATCCTGTTCCCAAGGCAACTTCTATTAGATTACTTTTATCTGTTGTTGTTGCTTTTGATTTTGAGGTAGAACAGATGGATGTGAAGACAAAATTTCTTCATAGGGATCTGGAAGAGGAGATCTACATGAAGCAACCAGAAGGCTTTGCCGTGAAGGGTAAGAAAGAACTGGTATGTAAGTTAAAGAAGTCTCTGTATGGGTTAAAATAGTCACCAAGGATGTCGTATCATAAATTTGATACATTTATACTGGGACTTGGCTTCACCAGAAGCAAAGCAGATCACTGTATGTATTTTAAATTAATTGGTGACCATGTTATTTATTTGTTCTTGTATGTGGATGATATGTCATTATTTGGAAATGACAAAGAAATTATCCAAGATTTGAAGACCCAATTGTCCTCCAAATTCGAAATGAAAGATCTTGGTGATGCAAACTATATTTTGAGCATGGAAATTAAAAGAGATCGAGCAAAGAGGAAGCTCTGGTTAAACCAGAGGAAGTATGTCGAGACAATATTGTAGAGGCTTAATATGAAGGATAGTAAACCAGTGAAGGTTCCTATTCTTGTAGGTGTAAAGTTATCTGTTGAATAGTGTCCCAAGACACAAGAAGAGGAAGAGGATATGTCCCATGTTCCATATGCAAGTGCAGTCAGTAGCCTGATGTATGCAATGGTCTGTACTAGACCAGACATTGCACATGCATTAGGAGTATTGAGTAGATTTATGTCAAAACCAAGGAATGAGCATTGGACAGCAGTGAAGTGGGTTTTCAGGTATTTGCGTGGCACTTGCAATTATGGTTTGTGCTATCAAGAAAGACCACGATTGGACAAAGTTTTGGATATTCGGGGCTTTGTTGATGCAGACTGGGCTGGAGATTTGGATTAGAGAAGATCTACAAGTAGGTATGTGTTTATTTTTATGAATTTGTGGAAAACCTGTGATCAGTTATGAAACCAACGTTTCGAACTAACTTGGTGAGTCCATCATCAGGGCAATGAGATAGTATTTGACCTATTTGGAGGTGTTTAAACTATTTGGAGGTGCAGTCAGTTGGATGAGTAAGAAACAATCTGTAGTGGCACTATCAACTATAGAGGCAAAATACATGGCAACCACTCATGCAAGAAAGGAAGCAGTTTGGTCGCAGAGATTTTGTTCAAGTGTGGGGTTAGTACAGGGAGCTATAAGGATAGACTGTGAGAGCCAGAGTGAAATTTTCTTGGCAAATAACCCTGCTTATCATTCAAAGACAAAGCACATTGATGTTCAGTATCACTTTTGTGAGGGATATGATAGAAGACAAAAAGGTGTTGCTGATAAAGGTCAGCACTTTGAAGAATACTGCAAATGTATTGACAAAATCTGTGAGATCTGAGAAGTTCTCTTGGCGTAGAGAAACAATGGGTGTTTCAAGGCTGAAAAAATGACTAAGCTATCTTGTGGCCCCTTGTGGAAAGAAAACAACAAGTGGGAAAATGTTGGGTTGTGTTATATTCTTTCCATGACTAACCTATGTAGTTAACTAGGGGGTTAGAGGGGGGGCGGAGCCCCCCCTTTGTTGTGCCAATTACATAGTGGGGGGTTTGAGGGGGGTGGGTAGCCCCCCTCTATGGGTTCCAGGCCAGCGCCTCGAGAAACTTTTTTTTTGGACCCTATATTAGGTTGGGCGGACCTACCTATGGTTTTCGATCCATGGTTTTGGATGTGATGGTTTTCGGTCCATGGTATTGGATGCTTCGGCATGTATAAATATGTATTGTAACATTGAAAGGAATATAATGAAAAGTCAAGCTGGTAGTCTCGGTTTTGAGATCCAGGGGAAAATCTTCGTGTATATGTGTTTTATGTGTGATGCTCTCACATTGTTTATTTTTTGTGTTTTAGAATTCATATGCAGGTAATTTCTGTATGGGGTTAAAACCTACAAAATAATCAGAGATCCATGATATTCACCACATATTAGATAGTGGAATTTAGACCTTGTAATAGTCTAGCTAAGCACATCCAACATCCATGCATATTTATGTAAATAACTTTGAAAATCACGAGGAGATCAACAAACACCTTGATCCATAAGCTAAATGATGGCCATGAATACATATAAAGCAAACCATTCACCATGAATATACAAATATCTCAATAAAATTCCTGAGATAGACTCATTCCATGTACAAAACACATAAATTGAAATCTTAATAAGATAATCGTGATTATGGCAGCAAGCTGCCCAAACTTATAACTATATAAATATCATTGAAAATTTATGAAATCATAGTTAATCCTGAGTGGTTTCAGATCACCAATCAGGGACATATCAGGAAACCTGTAAATGATTGAGAAGGTTGCAAACACATAACTCAAATAGCTCATAAATATCGTAGATATGTGAGTTATCTAGTCAACAATGGTTGTAAAATGAGCTGGGTATTCTTTTGTAAATGATACATGATTAGTCATTAGACACAAGTACAATAAGGCATATCATAGCATATAATACAACATGTATAAACAAGTATACTTATCTGAATAACTTGAAATGTATAGCAACAAAAGGAGGGACTTCCATTCTCCACCTAACCATAGGGCAGCTACACTCAAGGAAAATTTTAGGGGCTAATATTCGTAGGTGGGATAAGTTTTTGCGATTTTTCCAAAAAAAAATTCACCAATTTCCATTTTTTTCTAAAAATTATTGGCCTAAATTTTATAGTATAAAATTATTTTACCTTTCAAATTGCCAAAATTTTACATAAACTATATATAAAATAACTAAAATGTTGCATATGTTTACAAGGATATTAACAAACATTTTGCAAATTGCATATTAGGGACTAGTGAGATTTGCCAATGTTTTCAAACTTTAAGACAAATTTCCATCCTTAAATTTTTCCCTAGCTACATTGCAACTTTCCTTGCAACTGACTACCCGTGAGCCGGATCCAAGGTCTAAGGAAATTCTTGCACAGGGAAACAGTTCACCCCAATGGGTTCAACATAATTTCAAGAGATGGAGTCCATTGTACTAATGATTCACCAACTCAACTGATAACAGTCAATGGTCCATTCCCTCTCTTAAGTTCTCATAGGCCACATAGACATAGAAAAGAACTCAATGGTTATAAAACATAGCCATGTGGATGATCAGCTAGGTAAAAAAGAGTAGCCCATCAATTCAATGGAAAAATCCTTAGAAACTATGGGAATGTGAGCTAGCTAAGGCTGACCATTATCCATTTCAAAGCATCCAACACCCCTTCTTCTCTTTTCTTGCAACTACCATAGTCCAACTTGGCGCTTCAAATCATCCTCTCTTCGATCTATGAGGGATAAGCCCAAGGAATGGACACCACCTTCCCCTTTGTATTGCCCAGTCTAATCACGCCTCTTCATCTGTTGGGAGGTGGTTCAACCTATTACGCAACCTCCTCACTCTTTAGGTGAGGGCATCACTACTTCTTCACTTTGTAATGCTCATCAATGAGTTTTTCTAGCTTTAGTTCAGATCCAGTCATAATATGTCAGACAACTGATTGACTGAGTATACCATCCACCTTGGCATTTAATTCTACTAGTATGGGTCGTGTCTTTTCAAGCAATACAAGTAGGAAAGTAGGCTTTGGACATTAAAGTGGCTTCAAATAAAGTAGGTGAGAAAGCAAGTTTCTCTCAGGCCAAGGATCCGTACCAACCAATCATGCTCCTTCCACGCTGGCGTTACAATCACAATCATCATTACAATGAGCAGGGGTTGAACAGGGCGATGTTACATCTATATATAAAGGAGGTCAAATACATATATTATATATTCATATCGTCAAGGACGAATACATATGTAGAATATGGATTAAACTCGGAATAGAAACTAGGCCTAACTACACATGGGCATTTGAAGCACTAGGTTAACTAATTGCATGCAATATTCTAAAAGATAAATATTCTATGAACTCATAAATTAAAGATATTAAAAATTCCTACACCCAAAGAAAAAAACCAAGGTTTCTTAGCCTAGACACCCAAAATCTATTGTTACAAGTAGAAATAATAAAAAAGGCAAGGAAAACTAATTTATCAAAAACTTAATGCAACAACCACCTAGTCAAGCAAGGTAATGAGTAAAATTCTCAAACATAGTATCCAATGTATGTGGGATGTTTTGTTATTATAGGGTATCAAACAACCTTATATAGAAATCTAAACAACAAACAAAATACAACTAAAAAAAGACAACACACGACCTAGCTTATTCCATATTTTATACTATGTGAGAAAAAAATATATAAGTAAAAATATATATATATATATATGTCAAACCTAAGGCATAAGACAAAATAAATAATGTAAACTATTTTTTTATGGCCATTGAAATGATGACTTACAAACAATATCTCAATAGTGACTGTTGTAGTAGTATCAATATTAGGTCTTTTCGGGAAAGGTATTCCATTGTTGTTGTAGAAATTTCCACATTGATTATTGTAATAAAAGATGTTTCAAAGTCGTTCAGAGAAAAAGTTCTCTAAAATCAATGTTTAAATTATATTTTAAAAATTAAAAAATATTTAATATAATTTTTTTTTTACAAACTAAAGCACTTACAATTTTCCTAATTTTAAACTCAGTTTAAAATAAAAGCTGCCAAGGTATCTAACCCTGAAGTGCGTAGAGAATATCAAAATCAGAGTCGAGTGAGATTGTGAATCACAAAGTTCAAAAGAGTAAATAAAAATAACGTCAACATACATCCATGACATCCATGTCATGGATGATGGTACATCCAAGTGGTGAGATTACGCTTGGAAATTATAGTGATAGTAGTTGGAGATTGATCTCATATCAGGGGATTAAGAGAATTTAGGTATAAATGCCTTTCATTTTAAGCCAATTGCGGATTTCCTCAATATTCGGAAATCAGACAGATATGGGCACGGTCAAAAGCACCATAAAAAAATTTGACCGCGCCTATATCAGTTTCGTCGGGAATCACCATTCCATATAAAAATGCTAACAGATGCCTTATCAAGGGAGTATGAGAGCCTGGGCTTTACCAATTCTTCCTGTGATCTAAAAAAATAGTAAATCAAAAAATTAGTAAATCATTTAAAAATTAGTAAAGCCATTTCAACTTTTATTGTTGTGAGACTGTTAGGTTTAATTCGTTATCGATCACTTTTCAAAGCGACTTTTAGTTGAAAATTGAGTGGATCTGTGTTGGCCAACAGAATATGAGGATAGGGGCTCCATAGCTATATCGTGCTTATTTACCAACCAGATAAGAAGAACAGGATAATTTTTTTAGTATTATCGGTACGCTGTGCGCAGATTTTCCATTGTCCGATGACGATCAGAGTTGTAACGAAGATGAACTTCCATGGAAAGGATTCTGCACGGTCTCACTGGATGGGCCAAAGTATTACGCTATTCTACTTAATTATTCTTCTTCCAACGTTCATCAATATTACACTTTATGGACAGATTTGCAACGGAACCACAACTAAATGCGGCCGCGGTAACTATACGGAAGACAGTACGTTTGAGAAAAATCTGAACAAAGTCTTTGATCGTCTTGCTGAAGGGGGCAACAAAACTGGGTTTAATATATCTGTGTATGGCCAAAGTCCTAACAGAATATACGGCCTCCTCCAATGCAGAGAAGACATGACAGCCAACCAGTGCTTCAGTTGTTGGCAATTTGCAACCGCTAACATTCGACAAGATTGTGGGACTGCCGTTAGCGGTAGTATCTGGCCTTTTCAGTGCTTCTTACGCTATGGAAACTATAATTTCATCGGACAACTAGATACAGATTTGGGGTCTAATTATGTTGAGGCCTTCGGAAACACGGTTGTGTTTATCCCGCCTGACTTTGAAGCTACTGCACAGAATCTGTTAAAGAAATTGTCAATTGAAGCAGCAAGTGAAACTAAACGGTCTGCTCTGTCTACAGCTCTAGATTCGGCGTCTCAAACGGTTTATGGTCTGGTCCAGTGCACCAGGGATCTCTCTAATCAGGATTGCAGAAGGTGCCTCTCATACTCAATCAGTGAAATGTTCACATCTGACACGTCTGCAGGAGTTCAGTATTGGAGTCAAAGCTGCATACTCCGTTATGAAATATATCCTTTTTTCAATTCCACCGCGTTTCCACCGACCACTACGCAGGGAGCAGCTAATAATGCACAGATCAAGTCTTCACACAAAAACAGACACATAATTCCCATAATTTTAGGTGTTGTGGGTGCCTTGGTTCTCCTGTTACTTGTATCGGAGTTCGCAACCAGGAAGAGACTGAAGTCCGCCTTACAATTAGGAAGAGGCTATCAAGGTATTGCTACTTCATCATTATCTCAAATTGCTTTTTATTGAAAGCTTCCACATACCCATCTGAACCCTGGGTTTTATCACCTCTGCGCTTTGCATATGATTACAACCAGATTTAGATGGTATGTGCAAAGTGACCATGTTCAATAGATTTTAGAATTTTTTTTTCAGAGGAAACTAGAATTTAGAATTCTTATATTCAAGTGGGTGTATGCTCATGAGGGTGGAATTCTGTGGTATTATTGTTGATGAAACTGTTAGTTTTTTTAAATGTAAAAATAGTTCGAGGGTTATGGAAAAATGATGAATTCAATTTTTTATCTTGTATTTTCGAAGTGTAACTTTCTATTTTCATAATACAGGTCAGAACGGGGAAAACACAACAATCAGTCAAATGGTATTTACAATGGAAACTTTACTAACTGCTACTAATAACTTTCATGATGACAACAAGCTCGGAGAGGGAGGATTTGGCCCTGTATACAAGGTAACAATGAAAGTTTCTACCAGTTTAGGAGGAGGTCAATTAAGCGTAAATACTAAAAAAAAGAAGGTTCACATTGATTTTTTTGTTTGAATAATTCAGGGAACAACTCCAGATGGAAAAGAAATAGCCGTGAAAAAACTCTGTCAAATCTATGCAAGGAAGGAAAGAATTCCTGAATGAAATTGAACTTGTAGCCAAAGTTCAACACAGGAATCTTGTGAATCTACTAGGTTGTTGCGCAGAGGGATCAGAAAGGTTGCTTATTTATGAGTATCTCCCCAATAGGAGCCTTGATAAAATCCTATTCGGTCAGTGGCTTCCAATTTATTATCTATGAAAGAAAATACCAAAACATTAATGTGTCAAGAAAGCTTATAATTTTTATCTTGTACAGATACAGACATAAACAAACGCAGCAGGCTTGACTGGCAAAAGCGTTATAACATCATAGCGGGAGTAGCTCGTGGACTTCTTTATCTTCACCAGGATTCTCAGCTACGGATAATTCATCGGGATATTAAAGCAAGTAATGTGTTGTTGGATGAGAAACTGAATCCTAAAATAGCAGATTTCGGGTTAGCAAGACTTTTTCCTGAGGACGAAAGTCACGTCAGCACAAAAGTTGCTGGAACTTAGTAAGATTTCACTATAATCATCACTCTTACACACTGTTTCCTCTATCTTGATTTGATTTCAACAAGATTGATAGTATTGCAATTGTACTTTATATAATAATTAACATTCAGCAGCCTTATATTGTACTTTGCATCTGCAGTGGATATATGCCTCCAGAGTATGCTATGCAGGGCCAATTATCTGTGAAAACAGATGTCTATAGCTTTGGCGTTCTTCTCCAGGAACTTATTGCTGGAAGAAAGAATACAGACTACAATTTGTTACCTGAAATGCAGATTCTTTTAGGATGGGTGAGATATAGTTTTCTTTGTATTTTTAGTTGAGCAATATTCTGTCCATTACACTAAAGTCCATTATGCCATTGGGGAGAATTGAATTTGGGTGAAGGATGCCAATCATTTTTCTAACCATTTCACATAATCCAATTGACTTCTAGTTTTATTTCTTTACTTTACTTAATTTGATTGATTTTATAGAAATCTGGTAAATGGGAATGAAATCAATTTCGTATTTTATAAATTTTTAAATTTACTTTTTTTTCAGTACGAAACAATTAAATCTACTTATGTTAGTCAGATTTTTAAAATATTCTAAAATTGCAATATAATCCATCTATTCACAATTAAGCAACTGAAACTCGATCAGATTTCTATTTCTAGAATATTTCAAAAATTTTGACTACAAAATTGCGTTTCTGTACCCCATATATGTATTATCAGAATGATGAACCTGTTGTGATTATGCAGGTATGGAGCGCACACGAGGGAGGAAATATTGCGCGGATAATTGATCCAGCAATAATTGAAACGTTCGACGAGACACACGTGCTGAGATGCATTCAGATTGGTCTTTTGTGTACACAGGCCGAATCCCACCTTCGTCCACTGATGGATCCAGTGAGTTTGATGCTTTCACCTGATTCCGTGACTTACTTACCGGATCCGACAAAGCCTGCTTTCGTGAATTCTTATGTTTCCCAAACCACCAATTCCACCAATTCTGGGTTGTCAGGGGCGTCTGCAACACCAACCTCTCCTGTGTCAGCGTCTCCCACTCCCGCATCTATCAACACTGTTTCCATTCGTGACTTGGAAGTTGGTACCTAGGTAATGTTAAATATACCGTATAAATAACCGAAGATAAGTTCGGTGGATGTGGTTTAATGGTTATTTTGGGAAGTTGGGTGGGTGTACAAGTTGTGTGTTCTAATATGCAAGGGTTAACCAGCTTGCTATAGGGCTTTAAATGATTGTTTAGCTGTATGTCTTTTAATTTTATAACACATCTGGCGGCATAACGAGATAAATGAAAAATAATGGGGTGTGTTATAAAGTTAAAGGGCATGCATCTAACCAGTCATTTAATGCCCTATGGTAGGCTGGTTAGCTCTTGCCTTCTAATCCTGAACAAGATTATGTACAGTGAAAAAAAATAGTACCCACGTACTACTAAATTTGCAATTGATGTTTCTAATAAAATACAGTGAAAAAAAAAATAGTACCAAGTACTACTAAATCTGCAGTTGATGTTTCTAATATCCATTAGAGGAAGGAAATATATCTGAATGAAGAGTTGAACATATCTTAATGTAAAGTGCCAAGATGTTTGGTGCATAAATATATCTGAATGAAGAGTTGAACATATCTTAATGTAAAGTGCCAAGATGTTTGGTGCATAATTCTATTTGTAAAATATAGCGACATCTTAGTGTTTTTTAATATAGAAGAATTAGGATTTTAAGTTTTATTTTTTTTACTAAAAGAATTATTATCATATTTTTTCAGTTTTTTTAGGTCTAGGTCATTTTTAAGTTGATGACAAATTTTGAAAATATTTTAGAATAAGAAGTAAAACAAGAAACTCTTTTTCTTAGATTTTGAGATATTAGTCCACTTTTGTTTATTAAATTTCAAATCCTGGACCAGGTCCAGATTATGTATAGTAAACGTAACATTATAAAGAAAGAAAAGATTTCAGTTAATCTGTTTAATATCTATTAGAGTAATGAAACAAAGGGTTGAACGTATCTGAATGTAAGGTGCCAAGATGCTTGGTGCATGATTCTGTTTGTAAAATAGAGTGACATCCATGTTTTTTAATATATAAGAATTAGGATTTGAATTTTTATGTGTTTTATTAAAATAATTTGTCATCATATCTTTTTTGTGAGGGTCATTTGTATATTGATGATAAATTTTGAATTTTTTTTTAGAATGAAAAGTAAAACAAGAAACTTTTTTTTCTTAGATTTTGAGATATTCATCTTATTTTTGATTGTTAAATTTTAAAATATACTCAAAATTTATAAGTGACAAAATCTATAAATAGTAATCAGAATATTACATAATTAAGATTAAATTTGGTTTTATATTCAATATTATTAAAGCTAAAGTGTATTTAAAGAAAATAATGTTTATTTTAAATCTCATTTATAGGGAAAATTTTTATAGATTTGTTTATCCTAAAAGGTTGTTGAATTGGTTTAAATTTCAATTTCAGTTTATAACTGTGTATTGGTTTTAATGTTGCGTGTATTATTTTTTTTTGCTTAAAAAAATAATTTGATTAAAGAAATTAGGATATATAAAATTATTGTACTATTTTAACTTTCATTCTTTAATGATTTCATTATGGTTATGGATGATATATTTAATTTTACAAAGAAAAGATAAAACAGTCATAAAAATATATAATTTTGTAGATCAAGAATATCTTTAATTTTAGAAAGAAAATATGGAATTTAGGAGGAATATATAATTGTGAAAAAGAAGATGGATTTTTGGTTGAGTAATTTTTAGAAAAATGTTTATCTAAACATTTTATCCATTATTATATAAAAAAATAGAATGCAACATTCTTAGTGGATAGTGCAAGTAAAAGAAATGTTGTTAAACTAATGAAATTGAAAACATAAATTAGCGAATGATACAAAAATGAAATCCAAACATGAACAAATAAAGAAAAATAAACGATTTTATTTATTGTATTCATGACTTTAAGAACTTATTTCTTTTAATGTCATGACATTATAAAGTAAATGTCTAAATCTTGTAGTCATATACAAGGAATATTTCCTTAATATTCATCATCTAGAAGCTATTATTATTTTGAAATAGGAATTTTTCTAATGACAAAAATTGTCTCTACTACATATAACACAATAGAGGTGAGGAATGATCATTAACTCTAATAGGAAGAAATTAAGTATCTCATTTAACCTATGGGATTGGTGTGCTTCTTGGGGTTTTTAGGGAAGTATAAAAATCCCTTCGAGAAATTTGTAGTTTTATCCTTCAAATGGGAATGTCGTGGATGGCATAGTCATCTATACCCAGGAATATTAGCTTTTGTGGTTAGTCCAAAAGTTTGCTCACCTTATTAGGAGAGCATTAGTTGTCCTACTCCCTTAACAATGACCAGCGATATATTGATGCTTAAGTATGGGTGAATACTTTAATCGGTTATATTACTTCTATGGTGCCCTCTCTTTGGAATTTGCACCCTAATAAACATTATGAATAACCCATTGGGTGTAGATAGTGAGGAAGTTTATTTCTCAATCAGGAAATGTACCTACCTAAGAGGAGGAACATTGGGAACTTAGCCATTAAACCTTAGGATGATGTTATTATGAACCATTAAAGAGGGCATTTGATCCTAGAAGTTGGATAAACCTTTGTACTATAGAGTATGAACCTTTGTATTATTATAAACCTTGGAATAAACCCAAAAGATTCTGACCCTTAATTCTTGAGACAATGTTACTTGTGCACCATTGACAAGGGCATTTGATCTCAGGGGTTAAGAAAATCTTTGTATTACTATATTATAAAGTGTTTCATATCGGGTCTCCTTAATGGTTACTTATATAAACTTATGTCTTTGTTTTATGTTAGCCTCCCTCACAGAGTGTGTCTACATAAAGGGAGGTGAGAAATCTTATAACCATTATCATAATTGTACACTATTCATTTTCTTTAAAAAGTATTATAGGGATAAAGGAACTAAGATTCATTAGGAAACCCTATTAGCATAACATCAATGATCCAGGTGGATATTGGTGGCCACCCACCTATTGCACTTGGACCCCCACTATTATTTCTTTTTAGTTTCCTTAATTATAGCAAAACTTACTATTTTTGGCCATTTTTCAGGTCCTAAATTTTTGGAGCCATTTTGAGGACTAAAATACATTTTTAGGGAAAACTGTGAGACCGAAATGTCCCAAATAGATTTATCAATTGTTTTGGCCCACTCTTTGAGATATTCGAAATGAGGTATTATGATAGCCAAACGAAGAACGAATGCCAAAGTTACAACCCCAGGAAGTTGATGTACCAATTTACCCAAACAAGGCCCACAGTTTTGGCGCTTCATCTCCTAGGGTTAGGTTTTTGGATGTTTAGGGTTTTCCATTATTTCTCAATAATAATTAAGCCTTTGAGCCTCATTGTAACATAGTTCAGAGGCATGTAGCCACCACATCTCTTCTTAGAGATAAGATACCATCGCATGAGCTAGTTTATTTCCATTTCTGTATGTAAGCATATTTGAGTTCTTTGATATTAATGAAATGGAGTTTTATTTCTATTGCATCCTTGTGTTTATGTGTATATCTGAATTTTGTTGCGTTCCTACATAAGTCTGGATCAGTGGTATCAGAGTGGTCTTCTCTTTCTTTGTTTTTCTTTGCATGTCCTCAACAAGGCCAGAGTATAAGGAGATAGAGCTTGAACTAGTTGAACCTTTACAAGACCGGCATCGTAAACCCCGACGACCTCCCATGGTAGAAGAAAATAAAGACGAGGGGGTAGGAGATCATTTTAAAATATTTCTCTTGGAGGCCCTCAAGCCAAAAAAGAATATGATGATGGATAACTATGCCCAGATCCTTTGGCGACTACCCACAATTGACACATCTTCATCCAACAACCACTCAGGAGGTGCCACTCCTTTTATGGCACACGTTAACTTTGACATTCCCATATTTGAAGTTAAAATAGATGGTTAAATATGTTGGAAGGATATTTTTCAATTCATGACTTTTCCAATTGGGAAAATATTACTTTTGCACTCCTCAAAGCCGCCCCACATGTCAAGGATTGGTGGGAAACCAATTGTGAAAAAAAGGACGAGAGGGAATCATCATTGTCTTCAGCCACACCCACTAGGAATTCTTTCTGAGATATGCTATCAAGGAACAATATTATCTTGTCGATAGCTATGAAGATAAATACATAAAGTGGACCATGTTGCAGCAAGGAAGGTACCAAGATGTGTCAGAGTTCACAAATGTTTTCCATACCCTTTGCATGAAGATGGGTATCAAGGATTTTGAGCAACATTTGGTACTCAAGAACTGTAACTGCCTACACAAGTACATTTAGGACAAGACGGAGTTCCTAAACATCTTCTCGCTTGGCACTACCTATCGATACGCTATCAAGATCGAGCAAAAATTTAAACAGAAGATGTGAGACTATGAATCTGTGAATTCGAAGCAAGGGAAAGGCGCCCCCAAATTGCAGAACAAAGGACAAAGCCAAGGCAGGATGACCCAGGGAAACTTGTCGAAGCTGCAAGCAAATAACAACACCATGAAGCCAAAGAAGGACAAGTGACGATCGAGCCAAGCAGTCACTGGTGGTCGAGCTGAAGGCTTCCAAATTAGATGCATGTTCCAACTCCGAATCATAAACGAACAAGAATAATGAAAAAGGGAAGAAAATTATCGATGTGAAACCTAGTGCTAACGTTGGCAACACCAAAATCTAAAAGGATGAGCCCAAATATCTAGAGGAATGGGAGCGACTCTTCCACTCATTGATGTGGGTGAAGGGTTCTCCACTGTAGTTCATTGTCAACAGCGAGAGCCAAAAGAATCTCATTTCAGCAGAGGACATGAAGTGGTTGGTCCTACCGACCACACCACACTTGTATCCATACACCATCGAGTGGCTTCACCAAGGGTGAGATCTTCGCATCAGCTAATAGTGTCACCCTCCCTACAACATCCAATCCTTCACAGATGAGGTATTTGTGTGATGTTGCTCCTCTTGAAGTTTGTGATGTATTATTAGGTCAACCATACCTGTTGGCGCAGGATGTTGTTTATGAGTTTAATACTTGCATTTTTATTATTTCTTTGGGAAATAAGTTGTACAGGATACTGGAGGTAGCACTGCCTACCACCATTCCTTTGATCCATGTGAAGCAATGTTGTAAGATCAATTGCCAGACCAAGAATTCTTTTTCCTTATTATTCACCCTAAGGGAAAGAAGAAGATTATGACCATGGCCTCTAGACATGGCTCCTCTGCATGACAACAACAAATGGACAAGGTTGTTGAGGAGTATAGGGACATATTCACCTCACCCACAGGGGTACCTCTACACTGTTAGGTCAAGCACTCCATCAATCTGACCTCAGGTGCGTTGCTACCCAATGAATTGATCTATTGATGCTCTATTCTAGAGAATGATGAAATCAAGAGGCAGATTCAGGAGTTGTTTCAAAAGGGGAACATCAAGCCAAGTTCATTCTTCCCAGAGGAGCTCCATCGTGTTGGTATAGAAAAATGATGGGACCTGGGGACTCTATATTAACTATCGAGCTTTGAATAAGATCATTGTTTGGAATAGGTATCTAATCCCATGGATTGATGACCTTCTGGACCAGCTCAAGGGGGCCAAATAATTATGTAAGATTGACTTGAAGTCCGGTTATCACCAGGTATTGATCGAACCCTCCAATGTGTGGAAGACTTCAAATCCAAGGAGGGCCTTTTTGAATGGTTGGTCATGCCTTTCAGGTTAGCGAATGCCCCCACAACCTTAATGAGGTTGATGGACGATGCCTTGTGACCCTTCACTAATTCATTCATGGTGGTGTATCTGGATAATGTTCCGATCTTCAGCCAGATTTGGGAAGAGCACCTCCACCATATTCAACAAGTCATCCAAACTCCGCAACAACACAAGTTGTGTGCCAATTTGGAGAAATGCACTTTTGGTATGACCCAGGTTCAATATCTAATGTACATTATTGATGGCAGGGATGTGCATTTGGACATAGCCAAGATATAAGTCATTCGGGATTGTCTAGCCTCAATCACTCTAAAAGAGCTCCCTAGCTTTCTGGGTCTTGCCAATTTCTGTCGCAGGTTTGCTTTGGTTTTTTCCTGTATCACATGGCCTTTGAGTCAAGTCACCAAGGGAGGAGCGAAAGCAAAGTTCTTTTGGTCTGAATCCAAACAAAAGGTTTTTTTCCAGTTGAAGCATCACCTCTACTCTGCATCGGTGCGCACATTACTAGACCTGTATAAACCATTTGAGATCGATACAGATACCTTCGACTATGTTATTGGTGTAGTTCTTACTCAGTAGGGGCATCCCGTGGCATATCATAGTGAGACATCAGACACAGTCTGGAAGTATCCCACCTATGATAAATGTTATAGATCTAACCCAAAAAATATATGAGAATAGAAATAAACCCAATAATAACAAGATCGAAATAGATAGAAATGCTTTTCTTTATTGATCAAAACCCTTAAGGTAGGGAAACACCATACATTCACTCCACAAGCCATATGCCTGTTCATACAATAATCCTTGACATCCCTCAATGTGGAGTCTCTAGCATCTATATAGGGCCCATACATACAATACCATGGGTCATTACCATGGTTCCATCAATACCATCTATCTAATACCATGGGCCCATTACATTATTACTAACTACTTGTGGTCCCTTACATGATACAGGTTAACCACCTTATTTATTACTGTGGCCCATCCCATTATTACATTATTCCTTTGGGTACCTCCCTTTGTACCCCATATTATTCCCCCTAGGTATACTACATTCCACCCCCCTTAACATGTTTCATCCCCGAAACATGGGAAGAACACAAGTAATAAGATCTACTCAAAAAAGTAGTCCACTGGTACCATGCATGTGCACCTAGCCATCTAAGCGAAAGGTGAATCCTCGATCTCGCTGGTGCCTCGCTTGCTTGAGATGGAAGTTGACCGTGGCAGCTCTTCTATGTAGATGTGTAGTAGGTGGATCTTCACTCCTTACTATCTATCATGCGGGGATTGTTGTCATTGTGGCTAATTTGTTTCCATCGTGTTGGTTGTTTTCTTACAGGATGATGTGGGTGGTGATATGCTGAAGTGTTAACTGACGATGTATCTTTCTTTAATTCACCACCTAGTGGAGCCTGATGGGTATTTGGTACCTGTTGTGGTGCCTGTAGTTGTTTCTTATTTTTCAATATTACTTCAACCACTGAGTCCACTTCTGATGTAACATTTTCTGCTTCCACCTCTACCTGTTTTTGTGGTACCTAGTTTGATGTTTGTGTGTGGTTTTCGATCATCAATGGCTCATCATATGATATGTCAGTCCCTGGAACATCTTCTGCTTCAACCTCCGTGGACTCTACTTGTTTATTGATGGAAATATCCTGTAATGTAATTTTCTTCCTTTTCTTCCTTTTATACCAGAGCTTTAAGAATTTCTTCTGCACATTAATATTGATTGTACCCACGAATTCCATCCAAGGTTATCCCAAAAAAACATCCATGTTATCCATATTTGAAGTATAAAGATCAACTTGAAACACATACTTATCCATAGAAAGCTTCAAATCCTTATAAACTTGAACATCCTCATTATCAACTTTTCTATTTTCAATGTATTTTGCTAGAACTTGCAATTTTTTTGCCAAATTAACATTGATAAAACTATGTTTGCAACTAGGATTTATAGACACAACGATCTTCTCCTTCTAAACCAATCCATGAACCTGCAATAAGGAGACACCAGTAGAAAATAACCCCTTACGTGTCTCATTCTCCTTTTTTCTAGCATGAGACCATTTGTCTAAAAGGACTCTTTCAAATTTTGCATCTGAAAGTTTGGTCACCTACTTGTTGTTAAGTGAGAACCACCATTTGGTAGCCTCATCTTTGAAACCAAGCCACACTAAATCCTTCCAATCTATCCCATATGTGAACTTTCTTTGTTTTATGAATTCTTCAATAGTAGGGCCATTATCGTTTCTTGTAAAAAGCATATTGCTAGATGACACGAAAAAAAGCACGCACTTGGTGAAAATTTAGAGTGGCCACAGTTTAGTTAATATTGCTCAGAATCCCTATTATGACCTATTTTTGGAAATGGAACAACCATTCTGCATCTTCTCATGTGGTAGAAATCACGATCTAGGCACTGGAATTTCCTATTCATGTTGCCACTATCCCACCGTCACAAAATTTGTTGAAAAAATAGCTGATGTTAAATTAGCAATATCTCCCTCATCCGACCTCCGATTCGAATGATTGTTTTTTTGAATTTGGGTACTTTTTCACAAATAATCCAGATCTGCAATTAGATTCTGTAGATTTTGCACCAGAATGTACAGATCTGTGCCACAAACTCGCTGCCCCAAAAAATGTCTGCAACAACATTGATTTTTAAATCAGCGAGATCTCTTTCATCCGGTCTCCGATTCGGCCGATTTTTTTTTCCAAACGGAATATTTTTTCACCAAAAATCCAGATCTACAATTATATTCTTCAGAGTTTTCCCCAAAACTTACAAATCTGATCTACAAATTTGTCGCCCCGAAAAATGTCTACAACACCATTGATTTTTAGATCAGTGATATCTCCTTCATTCGGAGTCCAATTCAACCGACTTTTTTTTTAACTTGGGTATTTTTCACAAAGAATCTAGATCTGCAATTACATTTTGCAGTTTTTTCCCCAAAACATACAGATCTGATCTGTAAACTCACTACCCCAGAAAGTTCCTACAAAAAATAATAAAAAAATTCTCCACTTTTGCCCAAGAAAGTGCTTTGATACCACTTGTTATAAATATGATATGAAAATATATGAAAATAATACCAATATACCCAATAGATGCAAATAATCACCAAAAATAACAAGGTTTGAATAGATATAAATGCTTCTCTTTATTAATCAACCCTTAACGTAGGGCAACACCATATATTCACTCCTTAAGGAAGGAGAACACTCCACAAGCCATATGCCTATTCATACAATAATCCTTGACATCCCTCAATGTGGAGTCTCTAGCCTCTATATAGGCCTCATACATACAATACCATGGGTCATTACCATGGTTCCCTCAATACCATCTATCTAATACCATGGGCCCATTACATTATTACTAACTACTTGTGGTCCCTTACATGATAAGGGTTAACCACATTATTTATTACTATGTCCCATCCCATTATTACATTATTCCCCTAGGTGCCTCCCTTTGTACCCCATATTATCCCCCTAGGTATACTACAATAAATATATGTATTTCATTATGCAGGCCTATTGACAATGGAAGCATTACATTATGGGAAAGGAAACAGTGATCCACATAGACCATTGACCCCTACAGTTCATACAAACATAAGGGAAGTTGCATAACAATCTTCATTAGAAATGGTCCACATACCTTCAACAATTACATTTGAACATTAAGTACAAGAAAGGAAGCACCAACAATGTCATAGAATGCCTCAGCTGACCATCGGTCATGGTGTTGAACACTGTGCTTGACTCTTGTAGGAACAAGACTACGAGGTTTGCATCTTTACAAGAGTGATCCATAATTCAGCAACAAATACCAGATGCTCCTAGAAGGAAAGCAAGTTCCAAATTTTCGCCTCCAATATGAATTGTTATGCCACCCGAGACACTTTTGTGTTCCTTCAAGCAAGCGCACCAAGATGATTTGGGAGGCACACTATAGTCAGGTCATTGGAAATTTCAGGGTAAAGAAAATAGTGGCAGTGCTGAAAAACTATTTTAATGGCCAAACCTTCGACATGATGTTGAGAAGTAAATCTAATCCTGCACTGCCTACGCCATTTCCAAACCAACCATCAAGAAGCAAGGCCTATACACTCCTATGCCTAGTCTTAGTCAACCTTGGGAATCCATTCCCATGGATTTCATGTTGGGCCTTCCTTCTACTAAGCATGGCAATGACTGTGTTTTCATGGTCATCTATAGATTTTGTAAGATGACCATTATGGTAGCCTACAACAAGAGTATCACATCAGAAGCCATTGTTAAGCTCTTCTTTGAATGAGTGTGGGTACACTTTCAGATCCCACTGTCCATTATCTCAAATCGAGACAACAGGTTCCTAAGTACATTTTGTTTAAATCTCTGGTTGATGCTGGATACCAAGCTCACTAAGTCCATGACTTTCCACCCCCAAAATGATAGCCAAATAGAGGTCGTCAACATGATTATCGTACACATTTTTCGTATGTATAACTTGAAGCATTTGTGCACATGGGATCATAACCTCCCCTATGTCCAACACAACTACAATAGATCTCTCCATAGCTCAATTGGACACAACCCCTTTCAGGTGGGGTTGGGATTCCAACCACTATGTTCCATTGATGTGGCCATACCATTTGCAACTACTCAGACAGATTTAGCTCATGTCTAGTCCGAAGTTGACAGGGCTAATAGCTTCATTGAGTGCATTCAACACATTTACCAACAGGTCCATGACATATTAGACATAGATAATTCTAAGTATAAACAACATCATGATCAACATCAGGTACCACACAATTTCCAGGTGGGAAACAAGCTTGGTTACATTTGTAGAAGGAGTGCCTCGCTAGGCCCCACTGCAAGCTTCATCCACTCTGATATGGGCCTTACACCATCACTAAAGTTGTAGGGGGGAATTATTATGAGCTCAACATTCCACCATTCCTTGGCCGACACCCAATGTTCAATGTGGACTGCCTTCGACCCTACTTTCCACCATTATTGGACACATCAGACATCACAGAACAACTCACAACAACATATTTAAACCTAGACTACATGGAACATGCCACAACTAATAGGATCATGGACATGAGATCAAGAACACTTGCCAATAGAAGATCTAACTGTATCGGGTTTTCAAAGCTAGCCAACTCCTGCACCAGAGAAAGTGGCTCACCACACACCAAGTTCAGTAGAAGTTTCTCCATCTCGAGGGGGCACTCAATGCAATGGGGACCATTGCTTCCTAAGGGGGGAGGACTGATCCATGTGGATATTGGTGCCCACACGCCTATTCCACTTGGACCCCCACTATTGTTTCTTTTCAGTTTCCTTAATTGTAGCACAAATTACTATTTTTGGCAGTTTTTGGGTCCTAAACTTCTGAAGTCGTTTTGAGGGACTAAAAGATGTTTTTAGGGAAAATAGAGAGAATGAAAAAGTCCCAAACAATTTTATGTGTTATTTTTTTGCCTCTTCTTTGAGATATTCGAAACAAGGTATTATGATAGCCAAATGAAAATCATATGCCAAAGTTACAACCCCATGAAGTTGATGTACCAATTTACCCAAACGGGGCCCACAATTTTGGAATTTCATCTCCTAGGGTTAGGTTTTTGGATGTTAGGGTTTCCCATTATTTCTCAATAATAAATATCCCTTTGAGCCTCATTGTAACATAGTTCAGAGGCACGTAGCCACCACATCTCTTCTCATAGATAAGCTAACATTGCCCAAGCTAGTTTATTTCTATTTTTCTATGTAAGCATATTTTTGTTCTTTGATATTAATGAAATGAAGTTTTGTTTTTATGGCATCTCTATTTTTATGTGTATATCTATATTTTGTTGTGTTCTTGCATAAGTCCAAATCAATGGTATCAGAGTGGTCTTCTCTTTCTCTATTTTCTTTGCATGTCCCTGAAGAGTCTAGGGTATAATGAGTTAGGGCTCGAATTGGTTGAAACTTTACAAGACCAACCTCGGAAACCCCGACAATCTCCCATGGCAGAAGAAAAGAAATACAAAGTGGCAAGAGATCCTTTCAAAATATTTCTCGAGGAAGCCCTTTAGCGGAAAAAGAATGCGATGATGGAATACTTTGCCCAAATCCTTTGGTGGCTACCCACAGGTGACACATCTTCATCTAAGAGCCACTCTAGAGGTGCCACTCCTTTAGGTAGAAGTTAACTTTTCCATTCCCATATTTGAAGTTCAAATAGATGCACATACCATAGATAGATGGCTAAATCCATTGGAAGGATATTTTTCAGTTCATGACTTTTCCAATCGAGAAAATAATACTTTTTCACTTCTCAAAATCACCCCACATTTCAAGGATTGGTGGGAAACCTACTATGAACAAAAGGAAAAGAGGGAATCCTCACTATTTTCAGTCGCACCCACTTGGAATTCTTTTCGAGATGCCATCAAGGAACAATATTACCTTTTCGGGAGCTATGAAGATAAATACATAAAGTGACCACGTTGCGGGAGGGAAGGGACCAAGATGTGCCAGAGTTCATAAATTTTTTCCATGCCCTTTGAATGAAGTTGGGTATCAAAGATTCTAAGTAGAATTTGGTACTCATGTATCACATCTTCCTACACAAGTACATCCAGGATGATATGGAGTTCTTGTACATTTCCTCGCTTGGTGTTGCTTATCGATACGATGTTAAGATAAAGTAGAAATTTAAACAGAAGAAGTGAGAATTTGGATCTTTTAATTCAAAGCAATGGAAAGGCTCCCCCAAACCACATAACAAAGGTTAAATCTAATCTGGGGCAACCCAAGGAAACCACTAAAACCACAAGTAAAGAAAATGACCATGAAGACAAAAAAGGACAAAGGAAAATGGTGTGAGCTCCATAAGAGCCCCAATTACAACACAAGTGAGTCTCAAGCCAAGAAGTCATTGGTTGTAAAGCTAAAGGCTTCTGAATCAAATGCATGTTTCGACTCTGAGTCGGAAATCGACAAGGGGAATGGCAAAGGGTAGTAGATTATCGATGCAGAGCCTAGTTCCATTGTTTCCACCACCAAGATCTAGAAGGATGAGCCCGAAGATCCAGAAGAGGGGGAGTGACTCTTCCACTCACACATGTGGGGTAAGGGTTCTCCATTGTAATTCATTATCGGTAGTGGGAAGAAAAAGAACCTCATTCCAACAGAGGTCATGAAGCGGTTGGGCCTATTGACCACAACACATCCACATTCATACACCATCGGATGGCTTCACCAAGGGTGATATCTCTGCGTCAACTAACAATGTCGCCTTTCCTACAGCATCAAACCCTTCATAGATGAGGTAATGTGTGATGTTGCTCCTCTTGAGGTTTGTGATGAATTATTAGGCCAACCATACTTGTGGAAGTGATATGCTATGTATGATTCTAGGCCTCATGTTGTTATTATTACTTTGGGAAATAAGTTGTACAGGATACCAGAGGTAGCATCACCTACCACCATTTCATTGATCACTGAGAAGAAATGCAGTAAGATCATTTCCCAGATCGGGAAATTTGTTTTCCTTATGATTCACCCTGAGGGAAAGAAGAAGATTGTGGCCATGGCCTCTAGACAGGGATCTTCCACATGTCAACAACAAATGGACAAGGTTGTGAGGAATACAGGGACATCTTCACCTCACCCACAGGGGTACCTCTACACTGTCAGGTCAAGCACTCCATCAATATGACCCCAGGCATGCCACTACCCAATAGACCAATTTGTCAACACTTTGTTCTGGAGAACGATGAAATCAAGAGGTAGATTCAAGAGTTGTTGCAGAAAGGGAACATAAATCCAAGTTCATTGCCCCATGGGAGCCTGATCATGTTGGTAAAAAAGAAGGACGTGTTCTAAAGACTCTGTATTGACTATCGAGCTTTGAACAAGATCGCTGTCTAGAATAATGTCTGATCCCACAAATTGATGTCCTTCTAGACCAGCGCAAGGGGGTCAAATATTTCATCAAGATTGACTTAAAGTTAGGTTATCACCAGGTACTGATCGAACCCTAAGATGTGTGGAATACTGCCTTCAAATCCAAGGAGGACCTTTCGAATGGTTGGTCATGTCATTCGGTTTGACGAATTCCTCCACAACCTTCAGGACGCCGATGGATGACATCTCGCGACCCTTCACTAACTCATTCATGGTGTTGTATCTGGATGACATTCTAATATTCAGCCAGAGTTGGGAAGAGCACCTCCATCATATTCGACAGGTCCTCAAAACCATGCGGAAACACAAGTTGTGTGTCAATTTGGAGAAATGCGTTTTTGGTATGACTGAGGTTCAATATTTGGGGTACATCGTTGATGAGTAGGATATACATGTGGATCCATCCAAGATACAATTAATTTGGCATTTACTAGCCCCAACCACTCTAACAGAGCTCCAAAGATTTTTTGGCCTTGTCAACTTCTACCGCAGGTTCGTGTTGGGGTTCTCTCGTATCACTTGACCTTTAAGTCAAGTCACCAAGTGAGGAGTGAAAACAAAGTTATTTTGGTATGAATCCCAACAAAAGGTGTTTGTTGAGTCAAATCATCGCCTCTTCTCTACACCATTTCTCAGATTACCAGACCTACAATTAACATTTTAGATTGAGACATCTCCCTCCGACTATGCTATCGGTTTGGTTCTTACTCAGTAAGGGCATCCCATGCATATCAAAGTGAGACACTTTCCACCACAGTCTGAAAGTATCCCACCTATGAAAAAGAGATGTATTCCATTGTGCAAGCCTACCAACAATGGAAGCATTACATTATGGGAAGGGAAACAGTCATCCACACAGACCACCAATCCCTAGAGTTCATAGAGACACAGGGGAAGTTGTAGAACAATCGCCATCAGAAATGGTCCACATACCTACAACAGTTCCATTTGAACATTAAATACAGGAAGGGAAGCACCAACAATGTCGCAAACTGCCTCAGCCAACCATTGGTCATGGCGGTCACCACTATGCTTGACTCTTGTGGGAACAAGACTGTGTGGTGGCTGCATCTTTACAAGAGCAATACATAATTCAGAAACACATACCAAACACTCTTGGAAAGAAAGCAAGTTCCAAATTTTCACCTCCAATATGCATTGTTATGCCACCTGGGACACTTTTTTGTTCCTTCAAGTGAGCATGCCAAGATTATTTTGGAGGCACACTATAGTCAGGTCATTGGACATTTATGGGTAGAGAAGATAGTGGCAGTGCTACAAAAGTATTTTTATTGGACGAACCTTCAACATGATGTTGGGAAGTAAATCAGATCCTGCACTACTTGTGCCATTGCCAAACCAACCATCAAGAAGCAAGGCCTATACACTCCTTTGCCTAGTCTTAGTCATCCTTGGAAATCCATTCCCATGGATTACATGTCGGGCCTTCCTTCTACTAAGAATGGCAACGAATGTGTTTTCATGGTCGTTGACAGATTCTCTAAGATGAATATTATGCTGGCCTGCAAAAAGAGTATCATAGGAGAAGCCACTATTAAGCTCTTCTTTAAACGCGTGTGGGTACACTTTGGGATCCCACAGTCCATTATCACACATCGGGACAACAAGTTCCTAAGTACATTTTTGCCAAGTATTTATTCGCTGTCGGATACCAAGCTCACTATTTCCATGACTTTCCACCCCCAAGTTGATGGTTAAACAAATATTTTCAACAGGATGATCGTACACATTCTATGTATGTACAACTCAAAGCATCCAGGCACATGGGATGATAACCTCCTCTATGTCTAGCACAACTACAATAGAGCTCTCCATAGCTCAACTTGCCACAACCCCTTTCAGGTGGGGTTGGGATTCCAGGTACTATGTCCCATTGATGTGGCCATACCATTTGTAGCTACTCAAGAAGATTCGGCTCATGTCCAGTCCAGAGTTGATAGGGCTAATAGCTTCCATTAGATAACTTTTGAGGTGTAAAAGGGGCCTCCTAAGAAAAATGTACAACCAAAATAAAATTTATAAGAACCAATATGATTCAAGATGATGATGTCAATCATGGGGGATGATTCACCATTTTTGGGTAAAAAAGTAAGAACATTAAAAAATAATAAAATAATAAAACTACTTTTATAACTTGTATTTTCAACTTATCTCCATAATGTTTTACTCGATTTTTGAGCTGGAGTACTCTTTGGATGCAAAATTTAATTCCTTATCCAAGGAGTACCCATGTTTCATACTTTCCATGGACCTTGCTATGTGAAAAAAAAGAAATACATGAAAAAACGTGATTGCAATCATGTTTTTTTTTTTATGTATATCTCATTTTTCATGTAGCATGGTCCATCAAAAGTATGCAACATGGGTACTCCTCAGATGAAGAATCAAATTTTGCAACCAACAAGTGTTCCAACTCGAAATTCAAGTAAACCCATAGGGAGATAAGTTGGAAATATGAGTTGAAAAATGGGTTTTTTTTTTTTTTTCTTCGCTTTTCCCTTTAAAAATTAATGATGTAATCTAATCTTATTTTATTATTTCCACTATTATATTATAATTCCTTAGGAGGCCCATTTTAGACCTCAAAATTCCCCTAATTATTGATCATATTTAACACATCCTCCAATAGGTCCATGATATATTGAATAGATCTAATGTTAAGTACAAGCAACATCATGATAAACGTTGGGTGTCACACAAGTTCCAAGTGTGTGACAATGTTTGGTTACATTTGTAGAAGGGGCTCCTCGTTGGGCCCCACCGCAAGCTTCACCCACTCTGATTTTAGTCTTACACCATTAATAAGGTTGTAGGGGACAATGCTTCCAAGCTCAACATTCCACCATTCCTTGGCCTACACCTAGTGTTCAATGTGGACTGCCTTCAACCATAATTTCCACCATTACTAGACACGTGAGACATTGCAGAACAACTCACACCAACATAGTTAAACCCAGATTGCATGGAATAGGCCACAACTAATCGAACCATGGGGATGCATATCAAGAACACTAGCCTGTAGAAGATCCAAATGTATCGGGTTTTGAAAATTGGCCAAATCCTACACTAAGGTAAGTGGCTCACCAAGGAACAAGTTTATCAGAAGTTTACCCATCTCATGGAGGCACTCGGTGCTATGGCGACCTATTGGCGGTGTTGGACCCACCAACATTCAGGGCATCTCCCTGGGATGAAGTCCCAACTAGACCTCACACAATTTGGTGTAGGATTCCCATCTAGTATGATGGCCTGGTTTCCATTATCTTAAATATATGCATTAGCTCTTGCTTTTCAGCGAATGAGAGTGATATACTTAGTCTTTAAGCATCAAAGTTCATGTGCCTGGTGAGTGCTTAGTGTCACTTGTGTCAAAGTTCTTTCACTACAAATGCAGAGGGTGAGAGTGAGTCTCAAGTCAAAAGGGAATAGTCCCAACTCTCTTAGAGACACACAACACAATAGCACATGCGCAACTTTTGGCAAAGTAGTCCACATGAATGAGATAGTCATGAACACAAAGTGAACAAATAGCACGTACAACACCCAACGGAATAGTCCACACGAGTGCGATGGTCATTATAACATGTTTACAAGAATGAACTTGTCAAGTGTCCGCCGAAATAGTCCACACGGGCAAAACAATGTTAACAACTAATACAACACATTTCCTACAACATATGCACTAAAACAGCTAAAATAGTTCAATTGTCTTAATACAGGTTAAAACAACATGCATTACAAATGTCCAAAGAATAGTCTTACAAACGAATACAATATATGTGTGAAAACGTGTTGACCTATTAACAGGCTTCTGAATTAAGAAAATTTTCCAAGACATATCCGTACACCATACATCACTAAAACCGATGGTGGGTTGTTAGAGCCGCTTCTCGCTCATCAAAGAAAATATTACAGACTCTTAAGTCTATGTGGGAGGATCTAAGGTGAAAAATTCCTTTGCATGTACAAATGAGGGGTATATATAGCTAAGGGTGAAACTGACCCTTGTGACTATTTGACTTCCCTCATGACTATTCGACTTACATAAATCTTTGACTTTCATCTGTGGGTCTCTTGGACTTCCATGTTACATTACATTGATTACACAATTATGACCAAAGTAGTGGTGTGCTGAGGCGACTCATGAGACAACTCAACATGACGCTGAAGGTATGCACGTGCTGGCTATGTTGTTCATGTCGAGTTGTTCTGTTGCTGACTGATGAGTATGCTCATGGTGTACCATAACTTCACCTTCGCACGGAAAAGTGCACGAAATATTCAATGGTCTTGGTGTTTGCTTGATAGTTCATGCATGTGCATGTGTCTCCTTCACTTGCTACTTGGTATGCTTCATGTGTTCGTCCAACCACAAGCAAGTGTTCTAGCATGTGCTCCTTGTTCATCCCATTTGTCATTGCGCCATGTCTCATCCATGTACCTCTTTCTGTAATAACTCATGACAAGATGACATCAAATCCAGAAATCCCGTAGTCTACCATGATGCATTGTCTTTCGTTTCCAGGTGCAAGTGACTGGGAGAGAGGACAAGGCTCTGATGGAGCACAAAGCACATGTCAGTTCGGGATGTCTGGCTCTAGGGCATTATCAAGAAAAATTGTGTAGAGGTCACTGGGAGGATGGGATGAGTAGTTCGAACCAACAGTGATATTCTACAGGATATAGCCCAACTAGGAGGGAGATATGTGAAAAATTTCCTAGGAAGGCAGTGTGGGCAGTAGAGGAAATTGGCGGTGAAAACTACGCATATTTTTATGGAAGGTTGGGAGCGGGCTGCGAGGACTTGCTGGCCCAAACTGTGCAGAAATAGGAGGAAATCGTGCTAAACATGTATGCACATTTTCTGAGTTGAGCGGGGTGTGAAGCAGCTGGTGGACAATCCAAGAAAACTACGCAATTTTTGAGAGGAGAAGCAGGCCGGCTGGCATTGGGACTGACTGACAGAACTGCACAATTTTCAGAGACAGTGCAATGACAAGAAGCGGCTTCTTGTCCCTCTTTTTTGCGCAATTTCTTCAGTTAGTGGAGGAAAACATGCTAACATATTATGCACAATTTTTGGGAGCAGTGAAGCCTGGGCTTGCTGCCCGGTAAAACTCTTTGATTGACCACTGGGAGGCTTGATGGATTGGCTTGTGGGTAGCATAGATTGAGATGGATTCTTGGGAAAATTTTGCATTGTTCTGGGTGATAGTCAGCCAGGTTGATTCTAGGATTGCGTAGTGCAGATTGGCTGGGAGGCAACCTCAAGCTCTATGCAGTCCTGGAAAATAGTGCTTGGTCACTGAGGGCTGAGACTGTGTAGTGTAACTTAGTGGAGGTCCGACTGATGGAGGGTGGTCCGATCGATAGACTTTTGGTAAAATGGTAAAGTGTGTGAACAAGTGAACTCGTGTATACATAACCTTGCAAACACACACTCAACATGACTTAATGATAAGACATCTTGAACCAATAAGACAACATATGTTCAGTTTCAATGAGTGGAGGATTGTCTAATGATGAAAGCAATAAGTGAAACATTTCAGATAGACCCTTTGACGATCGTGACGACACTTGTGCAATAGTGCTTACAACATTGTGTGTGAGTGCAATAGATGTTTACATCATGAACACAACTCAAACACAAACCTTAAACATCACTAGAACAAGATCACAAGCATGACATAGCAATCACCATGCCAAGAGGACAGCTTGTCAAACAAGTGGAAAGGAAGCAAGACATGTAGAGGAAACACATCAAATGACTTTTTTTTGTTTATGCACATGCATGTTACTGAGGACAGGATGATATGACAATGAAAAGCAGTCATGGAAATTCAACTAAGAGGTGTACTTCTAAAGGTGTTCTTTACTTACCATACTTACACTTGAGATGATCACACATTTGATAGAGTTTACATGTAGTCCTAATATTTTTCCATTACATGGTCTCTTGGTCCTTCTCCTCAACTCCTTGGGAGTGATCTTAGCATGCAAACTTTTCTTGTAGTCATTGAGTGGTAGATTAGTGCAGCTTCAGTGGGTGGTGACTGTCTAGTCAATTTAACATCTTAAATTGCTCTACATAAATTATCAATCCAAGTATTGTAAACTGATGAAGTGTGGTGCACCATATGTGCTCAGTTAACCTTTTTCTTACTTCGTTTTTTTATAGTTTATGTTGTTTTTGGGGTTTTGTTCTTGTTGGTTTCCTAAAGTGTCTAATGCAAATGGAAATCCTATTCTAAGGTCTTAAGAATACTTTTAAAGTTCAAGTGTGGATGTAGATTTCAAGACAAGGTTTATGTCCCTTATGGTAACTTCCAAAACTTAGCACTTCAAAAGATCTCAAAACATGCTATTGATAAAATGAATACTTGAACAAGAATGTAAATATGCAGCTACTTAAATCAAACAAAATATGAAATACTGATCATGAAATCATTGTCTCTGCTACCCATCTAATTATAGAAATAAAATCTAAACTAGTGCACTCAAACAAACCAAAAAATTGTAGACTAATGAAATCAAAATCAATTACTTCACTTATAATCCGATAGCTCGCCAAGTAGCATTTTGGGGTTAAGCCATGGCACCAGAGATAACGTCAAATAACATGAAGAACTTGATATCTAAACTACCTACTTGCAGATTAATGAAAGCAAAATCAAATTACTTCACTTATAATCCAATAGCTCACCATGTAGCTTTTCAGGGTTAATCCATGGCACCAGAGATAACGTCAAATAACATGAAGAACTTGATATCTAAACTACTTACTTGCAGATTAATGAAAGCAAAATCAAATTACTTCACTTATAATCCAATAGCTCGCCAAGTAGCTTTTGTTAAGAAATTTACCCAAGAACCCAAATTGATTACAGAGAATTATTGAGAGAAACAAATATAAAAATAACCAGCAATAACCATAAACACATGAACACACATGTTTATTTGGGAAAACCCCGAATCCGGGGAAAACCCCTACCATAATGAAATTTCATTATTCTTGGCCAAAACCCTAGCCAATCCGGCCAAGTGAGCCTTCACCGCTCACCTCCAGGCCTTTGCATTACAATGAAGTCTTTCCAGCCTTTTATAGGCTCCATTACATATAATACCACGGGTAGAATACCATGGGTGCACAATACCATGTGCCCCAAAATCATCCCTGTTTAACCTCCTTTGACTCTATCCCAAGTCAAGTTTACTTAAAAATTCCCCCCTTAAACTTGATTTGGGGTTCCTTGACTAATTCCAACCAAACCTGCTAAGTGAGACAATCCCGCTCACTCTAGATCTTACCCCCCTCAGAGTTTTTACCCGAGGTATTGTTAACCTGACATCCCCTCTATCACCTAGGTCTAACCCAGACTTTACCGGTGATCACCGAGGGGTACACATGCCTTACTAGGTATTACAGTAGTATGCCCATTTACATGCAATAATTTTGACTTCATTAAATTTTTTTTCTTTTATTGTTGCTGTGATTTTGATCCATCCTCTCTCAACAGGTGACAGGTTCGATTCTTGATCCCATCATCCTATACCGTCGCTCTTGTCAATTTCACAGACAGTTTCAATCCATTGATGCTTAGCCGGCAAGCACCAGGCCACCGCCTCGATGCCATCAAGAGCTGCTTCAGTAAAACTACCCGCTGAGGATCAATCCTTGGATCTCTTCGAACCCGCCTTTGAATCTTATTTCTCATCTACAGACTTCTCTCCTTCGGTTTCTTTGGCATCACCATCCTTACCATTGGATTTCTCGTTTTCATGCTCGCTGAATTCATTTTTCATGATTGCTTCCTTGATCCGGCATTTCAACTCCTGCAATTCTTTCCTCTCTGTCGTAGAAGCTTCCCACTATATTCAACTCCGAACTACTGGTGTCTCCATCTTCATTGGCGGGAATGGAGCACGCCCTTTTCTTCCTTCTCTGCAGGGATTCATCGGCAATTTCGCTCTATTGGTATGGGGAATCTCGCTCTTTCATTCTCTTTGCTCCATTCTCAACACAGAGCCGAAGGGGATTCCTCCACGCCATTGGCCGAGGAGGTTTGTAGCATAAATTATTCCTCTCTTGCCTTTCGGTTGACATTCAAAATCTTCTCACAATTTTCTTCACTTGTCATTTCCTCGATGCTTCCATAGGCTTGCAGATCTAGCCTTTGATAAATCAGATCATAACAAACTCCAATAATTATCTAGATCCCTGACAAGGAAAAATCACTGGCAAATGCAATCAACTTGATCTCTTTGGGAAATAAATTAAATACCATAACAGCACAAATATATTTCAGGCAAGTATGTTTCCCTTTTGGCACCCATGAACTAGCAACACCAGATCATGCATCAACTTCCCCTTTGATACAATGTGTACCATTTTCCAAATAAATCACAATGAATTGAGTCGGTCTTCAGAAGTCAATCCCACTGGATAATTTAGCTCCTAAGGGGATCTAGTTTTTCCACAGTCGTGGTAGCAATCACGTCATTTCTCTGGCACACTTTCTTTTTCACTGATCACATGATATGCACACTCAATGCACACAGGTACCCAGTGTCTTATTTTCGCTCGGTCAATCCACATATTGCAATATACAAGTCTCAACCCGATTTGAACTAGCCATAACGACTACAACATCTCACACATTCAGCGTTAGCATAGTGGCCTATCTGAGCATTTCTAGAACCTTGTTCTGGCTGCATTTAGATTAGGTTTTGAAGCCAAAAAATAAATCCTTTGCTGCATAGGCGTACATCTGAATTCCAAACCCTTAACCATGGCTCTGATACCAATTGTTAAGAAATTAACCCAAGAACACAAATTAATTACGGAGAATTACTGAGAGAAACAAATATAAAAATAACCAACAATAACTATAAACACATGAACACACATGTTTATCTGGGAAAACCCCAAATCCGGGGAAAAACCCAAATCCGGGGAAAAACCTAATCATAATGAAATTTCATTATTCTTGGCCAAAACCTTGGCCAATCTGGCCAAGTGAGCCTTCACCGCTCACCTCTAGGCCTTTGCATTACAATGAAGTCCTTCCAGCCTTTTATAGGCTCCATTACATATAATACCACGGGAAGAATACCATGGGTGCACAATACCATGTGCCCCAAAATCATCAATGTTTAACCTCCTTTGAATCTATCCCGAGTCAAGTTTACTTAACAACTTTTCGGGGTTAAGCCATGGCACCGGAGATAACATCAATTAACATGAAGAACATGATATCTAAACTAGCTAACAGTAGCAACCAAATATCATTGAAATCAAAGCATAACTGAAATTGAAAAACTTAAAAAGTTCAGCAGAGAAGCAAATCTCATGTCACTACTTGATCCAAAAACTACATTAAAAAGCTCGAGCAAAAATTAATAAGCAAATACAAGAACATGTAAACAAAAACTAATCTACAACCAACCTGTTGAACACACTTGCATGAATTAAAATGGCATGAATGGAAAATCTAAACTATCAAACTTGAAAGCAATAAAATGACATACATGAATGAAATCAAAGAAAAATTACAAAATAAAATCTACTCTACCTTACATTCTAATGTGCTCCATAACATCTACTTCACATCTCCTTCCATGTTGAAAACATCAAAGCTTTATTCAAATTCTTCAAAATTACAAAGTACAACAAAGCTCTCCAAAGCTTTCAAAAGCCATCAAAGAAGAACTACAAACTCCAAGCTAAAGAACTAAAAAAGCCAGGCTAAGCTAACAAATGAAGGAGAGAGATCTCCTATTTATACAAAAGGATGAGAAGCCATCTCATTAATGAGAGTTCATGAATCTCTCCCTCTACCTCTAGAGTCCTAATCAAAATAGGAACTGATAAGGCACATGTCTTCTTAGAGTTTCAATACAATTAGGAGATGTGACACATAGCCTCATGATCCCATGATTCTTTCCACTCAAATTCGAATTTGGCCATAGAGTGCCACATAAAGGTCTTCTAGAAGCCTCCCTTCAACTTACACATGTCAACAATCTCAACCCACTTGTTAGGTATAAGCATATGCACATTATTTTCTAATTTTTAACCACAAATTCACTTAAAAAGGCTTAGAATTAATAAAGTTTGGAAAAACATAAATGTGGCCTAATGATAATGAAAGTGGGATGAATGTGGTGACATAGTAGTGAAATGGAGGTGAAATGGAGGTGACATAATGGACATAATAGTGAAAGTGTAATGGAAATGAATGAAATTTTCAAGACCCAACAGTGACTACTATCAGGATGAGGCCCTGAGAGGCCCATCTGCTCAGTTTCTACATGCAAGACCGACAGGACAACTTGGAAAACACTGTGCAATTTAGGGCATCCAAATTGCTCTGCACATTTCTTGAGAGTAGTGCTGGCTACCTGACTGCTCTATGCATTTCTGGAGATCAGTGATGGTTGCCTGACTGCTCTGCAAATTTCTAGAGAGCAGTGCTAGCTAGGGTCTCTATGCACTATGGTGTTTCAACAGGCAAGGGAGGAAGCTTAATGGTTACAGAAGCAAAGTTCACAGTTCCAGGAGGCTGGATGAGGCTAAGTTTCTTGGGAAATAGGCTAAGTGTGATATTAATGAAACATATGTAAACAATGATAAGACTTGACTGTGATAGCACACGAACACTTAGTGATACAACATAAACCATCCAGAATGTATAAACATACTCTACTTGATGCAACAACCTTCATGACAATAATGCATGTAGTGAGTATGAAACATGTCTATGTGATGATGACAACTCATGTGGCATTCTTTCCCTTGAAGCAAAACAACATCCCCTTTGTATGAAAAGTAACAACACCTATGCCCAAAGATGACACATGCTGCATAAAGATGAGAACATGGACAACTATTAAGATCAT
Organism: Pinus taeda; assembly: GCA_000404065.3. Lineage (NCBI taxonomy): Eukaryota > Viridiplantae > Streptophyta > Pinopsida > Pinales > Pinaceae > Pinus > Pinus taeda. Next base: position 176,432 of record APFE031122825.1, read on the forward strand.
GGCGGGGATCTTGAAGTCATCATCTTACCAACAAGTGACCAAGGATGATTGATCGCAAGATCCAACATAAGCTCTGAAATTTTCATGAAAGCCAAACTTTTGGAGGGTGGTTGTACCTACAACAACATTGGTGACACACTGGTAGAACTCCAGCTCTCTGTATGGACCTTGTTTCATGAAAAGCAAGTCTAATCCTTCTGGAAGTATTGTTCTATTCTTTGATCAGGATGGATTCTGCACTAGCTTGTGTGAAAGATGTAGTCTGTGCCTTTCTCTTGATCAGTTAGCACACATTCCAAGCCATGTAAAATTACTTGTTTTGATTGGGGATGAGGGGTATATTGTTTCAGAAGTAATATAACTCTCAACATTTAAGTTTCATCTCTAGTGTTGCTCCACTACCAGCAGGCATGGATAACACCTCAACAGAGTCATGTAGGAACACAAGCATCGCTCCACTACCAGTGAGCCTAGTCAATTCCCCAATGGAGTTACTTGTATCACCTCTCTATGTAGGAAGCCTTTCTCTTCTTTCGCCTTATTCATTTTTCATTCATTTTTTCTTTTACTTTTTCATTTTTTTCAAAGAATTGTGCATAGGCACTTATTTATTTTAGAGGCAAAAGAGAGATCCTGACTTATTGAGAGAAGAAGAGGTTGATCCTTTAGAGAAGTATGTTATATACATACCTCTAACATACTTGTTAAGGTTTCCCCCCTCACCTTACTCTACTTGACTGAGTTAACAAGGGTTAACCCAAAAGAATCGATTAGTGTAGGTGGTACTAGTTAATAGTGCAAGTGTTGTTTTTTCACTAAGACTCACTTTGAACAGAACATATTTTCCATCAAGGCATCATCAAATGAAGAAAACAAGTTCTTCATAAAGAGATATGACAACATATAACTAGATGTTGATAGCTTGTACAAGTCCTCTTATATTTTCCTGGCTTGTCTTGAGATCCAAGCACGGTTTCATGAGAGGCTAACCTACGGGTACAAGCAAACAAAGAAATCAAAAGTAATGTGAAAGAAAAACCAATTAAGCAAAGAAACTAGGCAAGCAAACCAAACCAAGTAAGCAAGAAAAATAAACATGCAAACCATAAATTAAACCAAAGCAAGAAGCAAACACTACTTCTACTCCTATGCTAAATAGTGCATGGGCCTACTCATGTGAAATGATATTTCCAATGTAGCCACCAGTGCATTGGCTGTCCCATGTTGGCGAAGTCATGGTAAACAAGAAATATATGCATTTAAACTAGCAAACAAGAAAGATAAATCAGTGGAGACCAACATGCTCTGAGTTCTAAAACATCCACAGAAAAGAAAAGAATGAATGCACAAAACAAACATTCTACAGATGTACCATGGTGTTGTGACGCACTGTGTTTAGACGGTAAACATGCACTCTCTTTGGACTATGACGTACCAGTGAACATGAGAAAGAAAAACAAATTATTCTTTGCAAGCATGCTCATTCTGCAAGATCCCTCCAAGGCCTGAGCGATGGGATCGTGTGATTCGAGTGGAGGAAGTGAAATCTATGTGTTGGATTGATATTTAGTGCATATAGATGATTGATGAGGAGTCATGGGTGTTCACAATTTTTTTAATCAAAAGTGGAACTAACCTTAGGAAAATGAGGGCCTGACATAACCATCAGCTCAGGCTACAGTGTGTCGATAGCCTGTAGGGTTTCCACTTTGTCAATAGATAGAACATCAAAGACCAGTGGCTTAGAAATATTAATGGTGAGTGGATCAACATCATGATCAAATAAAGAAGTACAAATATCATGACAACCATGATCCAAAAATTTAGGATGTTTATCGACATCCTCATGATTTGATGAATCATACAGAGGGGTATATGGGAAGGAAGAATGTTCACCCTCTGCATTTCCTGAAAATGTAGATGAAAAGTCAAGTGGATTCTCATTGAAAGATTTTTCCTCTCCGCTATCAAATGATGGACTGAAGATGGGTGTGTTTTGTGAATGATCAGAAGTAGATGCATCCGTGGATGGATTTACACAAGGAAAATCATAGATAACATAATCAACAACGATGCCAGGAAAAAGTGGAGGAGGTACAGACAGAAGGAGGTCATCCTTTAGTGTGGGTTCATGCTTAGATTCCTAGTCATACTCTTTGTAAATGACAACACAGGTTGTTTGTGAAACATCAAATCCATTGATAGATTGATCCTTATTCACAACAAGTGTGGAGTCCGAAACAAAGGAACATAAGACCGTACAATCTGGAGGATCAACAAAACACAGGGATGGAGGTTGAGGTAACAAGTCCACATGACAATCAGCAGGATTGCAAGCCAAATCTATGCAAGTATCAAGAGCAGGTAGGGTAGGAGGATGTGACAGTTTAGCATATGTGCATGTACCTTCTCGCACCTCACATTGCGGAGCTAGAACAATTTGATGAGAAGAGGATGGAAAATCACTTGTGACAGCGGCATTGTCTGTCTTAGATTTGGTAGCTCTAACACTGAGGTCTGCTGGGATGTATTTGAATGATTCTAAGAATTGTGATTTTTGAATATGTGATGAAGATATTTAAATCTTCCATCAAGAAATTCCAAATCAATTTCGTCTTTAGGAAATTGATAAGCAAGCTTACAAAAGCGTGTGTGAAATTGTTAAAAAGATTTATCAAGTGCTTTCTGTAATTTCAGAATTTCTTCATTGAGTGCTTTAGAGTCAAAATTATTAAAATCACGGTCTATCTTTGCGATTAGATGATGGAAAGAGTGAATATATGTTTCGGGAAGTGTGGCACATCAATGCAGTGGGTGCCCTTGAAGTGTGTATGCGAACAACATGTAGGTCATGTAATCTTCATAGATTTCATGTCTTTCACAGGATCCTACAATGCCAACTGCATGTCTAACCAAGGCTACTGGCCCTCCACCATAGTATGTGTATTGTGACAAGAAATTCTAGAGCTCCTCTAAGATTTCAAAGTCGTTTCCATAAGACATACACTCCGGAAGAGAAATCTCATGGTTAGTCATGATAAGTATGTGAAGATTCAAAATAGATTATGAGGACTTAACATGTCATCTGACCCTCCTTCTAGTGCCAGAAATGTTTATGGTTTTGGATCTTCCAACATTCATGGGATCTCCCTGGTATGAAGTCCCAACTAGACCTCACACCATTTCTAGGGGTCACATCAGGTATGATTGCCTAGTTCCCATTATCTTAAAGATATGCCTTAGATCTTCCTTGTCAGCACGTGAGAGTGGTATACTTAGTCTTCAAACATTGATGTTTGTGCACCTAGTGAGTGCTTAGTGTCGCTTGTGTCAAATTTATTTCACTGCAGAGGTAAAGGGTGAGAGTGAGTCTCAAGTCAAAAGGGAATAGTCCCAACTCTGTTAGAGACACACAACATAGCAGGACATGCACAGCTTCTGACGGATTAGTCCACATGGATGTGGCAGTCATGAACACGAAGTGAATAGATAGCACATACAACACCCAACGAAATAGTCCACATGAGTGTGACAGTCATTATAACAAGTTTACAAGAATGAATATGTTGAGTGTTCGATGGAATAGTCCACATAGGCGAGACAATGTTAACAACTGATACAACACATTTCCAACAACATATGCACTAAAACAACCAAAATAGTTCAATTGTCTTAATATAGGTTAAGGAAACATTCATTACAAGCGTCCAAAGAATATTCTGACAAACAAATACAATACATGTGTGAAAACATGTTGCCCTATTAACAGTCTTCTGAATTAAGTGAAAGTTCCAAGACAAATCCGTACACCATACATCACTAACCCAAAAAGTGGGGCATTGGAGCCACTACTTGCTCCTCAAAGAAAATATAACAGAATCTCAAGGCTACGTGGGAGGAGTCAAGATGAAAAAGTCCTTTTCATGCACAAATGAGGGCTATATATAGCCAAGGGTGAAACTGACCCTTGTGACTATTCAAATTCCCTCTTAACTGTTCGAATTACATGACTCTTTGACTTTGACTTCATTCATGGGTATTTTGGACTTGCACATTACATTACATTGATTACATAGTTATGACCAAAGTAGTGATGTGGCCGAGACAACTCATGGCACAACTCGTCATGACGCTACAAGTATGCATATGCTGGATTTGTTGTTCGTGTCAAGCTATTGTGATTTTGAGTTATAAGTATGCCCATGGTGTACCATAGCTTCACCTCCGCATGGTAGAGTGCGTGAAGTATTCAATGGTCTTGGTGTTCACTTGATAGTTAATGCATGCACATGTGTCTCCTTCTCTTGCTACTTGGTATGCTTCTTGTGTTCGTCCAACTATGAGCAAGTATTCTAGCATGCACTCGTTCACCATGTTCATCATTGCACCATGTCTCATCCATGTACATGTTTCGACAATCACTCATGATGAGACAAAATCAAATCCATAAACCCCATAGTATACCATGATGCATTTTATTTCGTTTCTGAGTGCAAGTGTCCCGGAGAGAGGACAAGGCTCTGAAGAAGCATAGAGCACATATCAACCGGGATGCAAGGCTCCAGGGCATTGTCAAGAAAAATTGCGCAGAGGTCACTGCGAGGTTGGGATGAGAAGTCTGAAATATTAGTGACATTCTATAGGATCTAGCTCTGCTAGAAGGAAAAACTACACAAATTTTCTTGGTAAGGCAGTGCGGGCAGCAGAGGACATTGACAGTGAAAACTACACAGGTTTATAGGGGAGGTTGGGAGTAGGATGTGGGAGATTGCTGGCTAAAATTGCGCAAAATTGGGAGGTAGTCATGCTGAACATGTCTACATAGTTTTGGGTTTGAGCAAGGTGTCGAGCAACTCGTGGACAACCTAGGAAAATTGTACAATTTTGAGGAGGAGAAGTAGGTCGGGTGGCAAGGGGACTAATTTATAAAACTGCGCAATTTTCACAAACACTATAGTGAAAGGAAACATGTACCTATCCCTATTGTCTGCGTAATTTCTTCAGTCAGTCGAGGCAGGTATGCTGACAACTTCGACACAATTTTTGGGAAGAGTGAAGCCTAAGATCGTTGCCCGGTCAAACTCTCCAGTTGTCTAGTGGAGGCTTGATGGATTGGCTTGCGAGCAACGTAGATTGAGATGGCTTCTTGGGAAACTTCTACGATGTTCTCAGTGACAGTCAGCCAGGTCAATTCTAGAATTGCGCAGTGCAGACTACCTAGGAGGAAACCTCAAGCTCTACATAGTTATGGGCAACAATACTTATCACTGAGGGCTGAGACTGCGCAATGCAACTCAGTGGAGGTCCAATTGATGGAGGGTGGTCTGGTCCACAAAATTTTTGGAAAATGGTTAAGTGTATGAGTGAGTGAACTTGTGTATACATTACCTTGATAACACACACTCAACATGACTTGAAAACAAGATATCTCAAACCAACAAGACAACATATGCTTAGTGTGACTTATTGCAGTATTTTCTAATGATGAAAGGGACAAGTGCATCATTTCAGATAGACCTTTGGATGACTATGATGACACTTGCACGACAGTTCTTACAACATCGTGTGTGAGTGCGATAGATGTTTACATAGAGAACACAACTCAAACAAAAACCTTTAAGATCACTAGAACAAGGTCGCAAACATGACATAACAATTAACATGCAGAAGATGATAGTTGATCAAACAAGTGAAAAGGAAGCAAGACATGTAGAGGAAACACGTGAAATGAATTTTTTGCACACATGCATGTTACTAAGGATAGGATTATATGACAATGACATGAAGTCCTACAAACTCAGCTAAGAGGTGTACTTCAGAAGGTGTTCTTTACTTACTATACTTACCCTTGAGATGATCATCCATCCGACAGAATTTGCACGCGGTCCTGATATTTTTCCACTACTTGGTCTCTTGATCCTTCTCCTTGACTCCTTGGGAGTGATCTCAGCAAGTCACCTTTTCCTGTAGCCACTGAGTAGTATATCAGCACAACTTTAGTGAGAAATGACAACTACTAGGATGAGGCCCTGAGAGGCCCATCTGCACAGTTTTTGCATGCAAGATTGACAGGACAACTTGGACAACACTACACAGTTTCTAGGCACAGGACCTACTATGGGATGGGGGTCCTCGGAGGACACCTTTGCACAATTTCTAAATGTATGGAAACTAGACTGCTCTGTGCATTTCTAGAGAGAAGTGTTGGTTGCCTGACTTCTCTGCACATTTATGGAGAGAAGTGATAGCTGGTTGTCTACTTTGTGAATTTCTGGAGAGCAGTGCTAGTTGGGGTCTCTGCACACTACGAGTTTTCAGAAGGCAAGGGAGGAAGCTTGATGGTTGCGAAAGAAAAGTTCATATTTCCGAGAGGCTGGATGAGGCTAAGTTTCTTGGGAAATAAGCTAAGTGTGAGAACAATGAAACATATGTAAACATGTATAAGACTTGAATATGATGATACATGAACACTTAGTGATACAAAGTAGACCATCTAGAATGTATAAACATACTCTCCTTGATGCAACAACCTTCATGACAAGAGTGCATGTAGTGAGTTAGAAACATGTCTATGTGATGATAACAACTCATTCGTGCATGCTTTCCCTTGAAGCAAAACAACATCCCCTTTGCATGAAAAACAACAACCCCTATGACCAAAGATGACACATGTTGCAGAAATATGAGAACATGGAAAAATAATAAGATCAAGGAGGGGAGCTTGAAATCATCAACTTACCAACAAGTGACCAAGGATGATCAATTGCAAGATCCAAGGTAGGCTCCGAAATTTGAATGTGAACCAAAATTTTGGAGGGTGGTTGTAGCTGTTACAATAGGACCATTGCTTCCTAAGGGGGGAAGATTGATCCAAGTGGATACTGGTAGCCAACAACCTTTTCCACTTGGACCCCCGCTGTTGTTACTTTTCACTTTCCTTCATTATAGCACAACTCACTATGATTGGCCGTTTTTCGGGTCCTAAACTTTCAGAGCTGTTTTGAGGGTCTAGAAGACGTTTTTAGGGAAAACAGAGAGTCTGGAAAATCCCTAGAGTGGTTTAGTAGATAGTTTTGGTCACCTCTTTGAGAACTTTGAAATGACTTATTATGGTAGCCAAACGAAGATCATCTGCCAAAGTTACGATCCTGGGAAGTCGATATACCAATTTACCCAAATGGGGCCCAGAGTTTTGGTACTACATGTCCTAGGGTTAGGTTTTTGGATGTTTAGGATTTTCCATAATTTCTCAATAATAAATAGGCTTTTAAACCTCATTATAACATAGTTCAAAGGCATGTGGCCACCACATCTTCTCAGAGATAAGCTACCATCACCCGAGCTAGTTTATTTCCATTTCTGCATGTAAGCATATTTCAATTCTTTGATATTAATGAAATAAGTTTTATTTTTGCTGCATCTTTGTGTTTATGTGTATATATATATTTTTTTGCATTATTGCATAAGTCCGGATCAATTAGGGTTCATGAGGAACCTCTACGAGAAGACAAGAAAAAAGAGAGATGTCTTATATGTTCAAGGAAATATTTCACTTGTGTGATGATAGGGTTTGTTATTGTGATGTTATGGTATGTGTCATGCATGCAAATCCTTATGGAGGGCATGACGTTGGGGATGATGATTATTTTTATGGATCATATTTTATTGCTAAGTTTTATTCCCTAAGAGAAATCATGGAGATTGGAGCTAACACCGTACACAATTTTGGATCCTTATTCTTATGGGATGTGAGCTCGGGGAAAGATGATGGAGAGAGTAGCTTGATGAGGCTTGAGATTCATGTGAAGCGTTGCATGAAAGAAGACATAGTTATTATGCCCTTCATGTTCCATTAAAATTAGGACATTGTGCTTGTGTTGATGTAAGAGTTGATAACCCATGGTTTCAAGGCACAAGACATAGGGTGGACATGTAACATTTGAGGATATCACTATATTTTTCTTTCCATGTGCATATGGCATGCAAGAATATGGTTAGGATTTGCAAACCCCAAGGAAGACAATAATGCTCGTATGGATAAATTGTGTGATACAAGCTTAAAGTATCTACCAAGAAGGGCTTGTTAGTGTTCATGATAGCATGCTAAGGATTATTGGTGGAGAGACAATTTTGAATTGGCATTGATTCCTATATAGGAGGATTTGGTAGGTAGGATTTTCCTAACTGGTTTTCCCAACTAGGAATTGGAGAGTTTGACTTGAATCAACTTTGTGATAAAGTTGTGATATGTTTTACTTGGTATTTTATATAAATATTGAGTTTCTAGCTATACAAACATCTTTTCCTTGTAAATTCAATTTATATATTGTGTTATCTTCTTAAATAAGTATATATCAACCTTTGTTATTAACAATTTGACATAACATATAGATGAATTTTTTAAATAATTCAACATATATTGTGAAGATAAAGGAGCAATTTTGTTGCTTTTATAATATTCTACAATAAGATATTTAAAATCTCCTATATGCCTTAATAGTTGTATCATTGTGGCATTGAAGTACACCCTCATATTATTTATTGTTTCAAATCATAGTGTGAAATTAGGTTGAAGGGAAGTGAAATATCAATATTGTAATTTTGTATTTCAAACTTAAAATGCACCTAGTAGATCTTTAAAACCTCAAGAAAATGAGGGGCAATTTCTAAATTACATTAATTTATTGATTCTTGAAATTTATACATGTTATCAAAGTTTATTTGGAGTAATGTTTTCATCATATTTATTTGCATACTTTATATTTTAGTTGTTATATCAAATACTATTTATATCATCCTTATTCTATAGTGGTTTCAAACTTCAACAAGAAGTAGTGATCAAGGGTTGTGTTACTTTAGTCTAACAAATGGTCGCTAACTTTTTGGATACCCTAGTAGAAAGAAGATGGGGTAGCTTGGTTAGTGTAAAACAACTAAATTTGTTGTATTCTCCTTGCATCCTAACCATTCATAGACTAAGACACAAATTCCTTAGTTTATTACTTGGAGATAGGAATGCCTTTTTGGTGTAGAAATTTTATAGAGTTACAATTGCTCAAGAAATATAATCTAAAATCGAGAGATACAATTCTACTCTACTGATCTGCAAAATGAATTTCCTAATTTAGAAAAACATGCATAGACATGCAATAAGAAAAACCACAAATACACAATGATTTTTATGGGAACCCTACTGGGAAAAACCCCTCAGGCCTATTTACATTACTCAATGAATTGAGAAACTATTACAATTTCTAGCTCCAGCCCTGAGCTCAACCTACAAACGAATAATTGTTCTCATGCTCAATGAACAAGCTCTGGCCAAAACTTAGCCAAATATTTCTCACCAAGGCCCCTATTTCCTTGTGAAAATCCTGATAAAATTAGCCCCTATTCTTTAGTAATTTCCTCCAAAATGATTGCACGATTCCCAAGGATTGATCGTTGATTGCATGAAACACTTGTACACTTTAACACTAGTTTTCAACTGATGTTACATTGTCTTGGAATCTCCACCACAATTGATAAATTTGAACACCTTTCATGCATGAGCTATTTTTTTTGGTTGATGAGTTAAATTAATAAACTCTAAGTTAGACTATTTTCCCACTACCCAGTTGACCTCCAACTAGTTCTATTAATTTTTAGAACTAGTTTAATTTAGTACGATTGCTATAAATTAGAAATCACACATGCATAATTGAACTCGAAGCCCTCTAACTCAAATTTACTAATCTAATTGAATGATAAGAGCTATGTCACCTTGGTTAACTTCCTCCAAGTTGCCTGTTGATGTGGAAATTTCGAATATTCTTAATTTTACCATGGTTAAGCCAATTTGAGCCTTTCATGCTACACTTCTCAATACTCCCTCTTAGCACCATCCCTATCCTACATCTGTGATATTCAAACTTCCCTCTTGAAAAAGCCTTTTTCAGGATGTTAGCATGTTGTTCCTTAGTCATAATTTATTATAAAAACATTATCCTCCTTTTCACACAACCTTGTAAATGACGATACTAGATATCTATATTCTTTGAAAGATCGTGAAATACTGGATTCTATGAGAGATTAATTCAACTCTGATTATCACAATAGATCACATTTGGATCCATCTCCTCACCAAACAATCCCACAAGTATATTTCTCATCCAAATTGCCTCACATGTTTCTTAACTTGCAACCATGTATTCAACTTCTGCTATGTTGAGCACCACAGATCTCTACTTCCTATTGTACCAGGAAATTATTATGGACCCAATATTGAAAATTTCACTTGATGTACTCTTTCATTCAGATGGAATCCCTACCCAACATACATCTATGAAGCCATGCAACTTCACTCCCTCTGTCCATTTGTACCATAATCCATACTGGGTAGCTCCTCTAAGGTTATTTCTCTCAACTAACCCATTTTGTTCTGGGTTGTGGAGAGTTGTGAGTTCTCTTTGAATTCCTTATTTGACAAAAAATTCCTTGAAGTAGTTTGCAACATTCTCACCTCCATTATCACTCTTGAGAGCCTTCACTTGCTTGTCGGTCTCTTTCTCAAATAGTGCCTTGAATTTCTACAAATTTGGAGAATGTCTCATCCTTCTTCTGCATGAAGAAGATTCAACACTTTCTTGAGAATTCATCAATAAAAATAACATAGTATTTATGTTTCACAATGGAGGCTATCAAGAAGGGTCCATAAACATCAGGGTAGAATCTCTCCAAGACTACATTTTCTTTTTTGTTTCAATCATGGAATGTGGATTTTACATACTTCCCCAAGGTACAACCCTTCCAGACATCCTATTGCTCAAGTGATCCTTTAGTGATGCCATTGGTTACTCTCTACATACTTTTAAGGGTGCCATGGTGCAAATGACCAAGTATTTTGTGCTAGATTTCACCAACATCTTGACTCTACACTTTCTCTACCTTACTGCTTAATGCAACACAATCTTCCACTTCAAGTCTATATAGGTTCTTCATAGCCATGATCTTCCAAAACTACTATAGATATGAGGTTCTTCTTCAGGTCTGGTGCAAACGTGACATCTTTGAGGTGAAGAAAGGATCCCAACTCCTTCTTAAAGTTTATTGTACCAATCCCAGTATCATTACACCTTTTGTCCCCAAGCTCAATATGCATATGGAGATATTTCTCCTCCAGGTCACTAAAAAACTCTCTACACCTGTCATGTGGAATGAGGTACCTAAGTCCAAGTACCACACACTCCCCATCACACTATTTGTCATGCATGCAATCAGGGTGAATTCTAACTCAAACTGTGAAGCCAATGCTTCACTTGCTACTCCTCCTGAGTTCTTCTTGCTATACTTTTTGTGTGGACACTTTGTAGAAATGCGTTTTAATTCATGAAAATTGAAGAATTTTATTTTGGACAAGTCTTTCTTCTTCCTCCCTTGGCTGGAATCTAGTTTGGTTTGATATTTCTTCCCTTTTCCCTTCTTTCCCTTCCGAACCAATGAAAAATTATCTTCATCCTCTCCCTTGGATGAACCTCCATCTCTGGTATTTCGCTTGATTTCTTCCTATACCAAATCGGACCATAAGCATTCCCAATTCGATAATTTTTCCCTTCTATTCACATAGTCTTGGTAGTTGTGCCTAGATTTTGGAAGGCCTAGAAGAGCTAGGATCATTAGGTCATTTTTTGCAACATTCACACCAACCCCTCCAAGCTCATCTCGAACTTGTGTAAATATGGTGAGATACTATGGAATAGCATCATTTTTCTACATCTTCACGTTTCAAAGTTGTTTTTGAGCGGTGATTTTCTATGGTCATTGTTATTTTTGAATAGCTCATTCAATGCCTTCCACATGGAAAATGATGTCTCTTTGCCATGGATATTTGAGACAATGTAATCTCTCACTCCCTCCAAGATTATTCTCCTCGCCTTAACTACATCTTTCTTCCATTGGGCTAGGTTTTGGGCATCAGTTGATCCTGGTTTTGGAATGTTTGTCTTGAAATAATCCAAAAATCCATTGTCATCAAGCATTTCTTCCATACAATCCTTCCAGGATATTAAATTTGATATTCTTTCCAAAGCATACTCTAATCTCAGTCCATTGAAGTTCATTCTCCCAACTCTGAGGAAATCCTACTACATTGAAGCTGCAAATTTGAACCTCCTAAGAAACAATTTCAAAATTCTTGTTTTAATGTGAATCTTGCTATGATACCATGTATAAATTTCATAGAGTTACAACTTCTCAATAAATTTAATCTAAAATCGAGATAAACAATTCTACTCTACTAATTTGCAGAATGAAATTCACAATTTAAAACAACATGCATAAACACACAATACGAAAAACCACAAATATGCAGTGATTTCCAAGGGAACCCAACTACGAAAAACCCCTCTAGCCTTATTGCATTAATCAATGAATTGGAAAAATATTATAATTGCTAGCTATAACTTTGAGCTCAACCTGTAAAAGAATAATTTTTTTTTTGTTCAATGAACAAGCTTTGGCAAACACCTAGCCAAATATTTTCACCCCAAGGCACATATTTCATTGCACAAACCTTGAGGAAATTAGCCCCTATTCTTTAGGAATTTCCTCCAAAATGATTATGCAATTCCCAAGGATTGATCATTGATTGCATGCAACACCTGTATAATCAACACTAGTTTACAATTGATGCTACACTGCCATGGAATCTCCACCACAACTAAGAAATTCGAATTCCTTGCATGCATGAGCTATTTTTGGTTGGTTAATTAGTTAACTGGATGATATCTAAGTTACACTTTTATCCCACTACATAATTGACCTCCAACTAGTTCTATTAACTATTATAACTAGTTTAACTTAGTACAACTAGAAATAACTAAACTAGATTGCTATAAATTAACAATCACACATGCATAATTGAACTCCAAGCCCTCTAACTCAAATTTACTAAGATAACTGAGTAAGAAGATCCATGTCACCTTAGTTAACTACCTCCAAGTTGTTTGTTGATGTGGAAATTTATAATTTTCTCATTTTGACCAAGACCAAGCCAAATTGAGCCTTTCTTTCTACAATTCTCAACATTTGGGTGGTAACAACTTGGGTCTTGAGATGTTTAGACCCATGCTAGTGGGTATGACTCTTTTAGAGAAAGTATGGTGTTCTATCATGATGAAGGAGTATTCTTTTATATTTTTCAAGGAACTTCAGTTATAAGTTGTAGATTCTAGTGGATTTGATGCATGTTATAGAAATCATTTTTCACATAAAGTGGGATTATTAGCTCCTGTGGTTAATTTTAGTGTATTTTCATCTTGTTAGGAGAGCACTAGTTCTAATAGCACAATGCTGATGCTTCACATGAGCACATGTTAAGGATTATTGTTAAGCTAATTGATTGAAGGCATACATTTGTGGATGATACTAAAATTTAAATATGAACAATGAATAAACAAAGAAAAAGAAATGAATTTATTTATTAGGTCTATCGCCTTAATAAATTAACTTTTTTAAGCCATATATAAGGCCCATATTAACCTAAAGACCCTTATTGGTCCCTAGATATGGAGTGATTACAATTCTATTGTTATATTCTTATGTAGGCTAGAACATTTCATGGTCCCATTTTATTATAATTGTATACTTTATGTCTTACAAACACACACACACACACACTAAGGAGACCTAGTCTTAGTATCATCACAATATTGGCTTGTACATACTATTCATTTTAAAAGAAGGTTTCTTCCTTAAATATGAATTTAATTATTGGTTTCTTATCACTTTTTTTTTTTCTCTCGGTAAAAGACTATCTAGCTATTTATATTATAATACAGAGGATTTTTACATCTGATATGCATGCTGAGCATGGAATAGCCCTGTACAGGTACTGAGTTTACAAAAAACCAGCTGTCTGAGTCTCCCACACAGGGGCAGCTGCAGCTGGTTACCCATGACCTTGTCCAAAATTGACATTGATTTACTTGACTAACAGAAACAGAAGCACCGAGGTGCTGAATGATGCTAACTAGACACTTGAATGCCCACGCAGGGGCGACTGACCAAGACTGACTGTAAGAGGTGGTAACCAGACCTACATTCGACATAATCAACTTGCAAAAAAGGATTACCCGGCAAAGCTTCATTCCTGGGGATTCGCAGATGGCGGTTGAAGGCTTGCAAGCTGCTGCTCAACTTCCTCACAGGGACCCTGTTCTTCCACAATTCGCGCCCATCCCTGTCCTTCCTCCACTCCTTCCCATCTCGCCCTCCACAATTCCTCCGTGAAGCCCAGTGGTGCTGGACCCAGGGAGGGCGTGTACATTTCCATGGGCGCCTTCCCTTTGCTGCCTACTCCCTGCTCAGCTTGTGCTTCTGACGCCACCTCTTCTCCGCCACCGCCTGGAGGCACCACCGCGCCAGCTCCATCTTCTGCCACTTGAGTGAACATAATTGTGATGTGGGCGTTGATGCCCTGGTGCCCATCCGGATTGCCCAAGGAGAAGACAACTGAACCGAATGCAGGAAGCCTTGCTTCTCCCTCCCCCGCGCTGCCGACCTCCACGAGCTGCTGAGCAGGCAACGGAGTTGCTGTTGCTCTCCTGTGGCAATTACAGCAGCAACAGTGTTGAATTCCCGCCCCTGCTGAATGACTGGAGGAAGCTCCTCTTCCACGACCCCTGCGACACGGCTGCCTCTCCCTTGTTCTGGCCATTGAGCCTCCTCCTTCCAAGACTGTCGATCACTGGAGGTCGAGTCCACCGCGTTCTGCGAGCGAGTTCTTAAGCAATTGAGCCACCAGATGTGGAGCGGCGGGATGGTTATGCCTTCTCGGACATTGACTGCACTCTGAGGGCCATTACCCTCTGCAATTCCCGCAGACCACCATTGAATCTCACAGTTCTGAGCTCTAGCAATCCGAGTTTCCCATTCTCTGTTGCAGAGAAGGCTCAGACCGGGAATGTCGCGACTGAATGGCATCCTGCCGTGAAGAGGTCGATGTATTGCTACGCCATGAACCTGCATTGAATTTTCTGTACCGTCTACCCACCCTCCTGCTCGGCAATGAATGCCTGGAATGACCGCTGAAGCACTTAAGACCTCGACGACGCTTGGTTTGCCAAGCTGTCACGGGCACGCGGCGACACCTGTGCCTCGTCCTGCTGGGATGATCCGCCACCCGCATCCGGGGGGTTTCTTATCACTTTTAAGGTTTAGGATTCATAGCATTTGGTATCAAAGCTCATGATGATAGGTTTTTTTGCTTCAAATAGGTGATTTTGTAATTTTTGTTTTAAAGTATTTTCTAGGAGGTTTATGGTGAAATTTAGAGAATAGGTGAAGTATTGTGTAACATTTGGTTCAAATCTTAGATCTTGGTTTTTCGTATTTTCAAAGATATGCCCTAAGGAAATCAGTGTTCTTTAATGCTCTTGAAATTAGTCTCAAACAAGTTATTTCAAAATTTTCAGTATAACGTTTTTGCTTATGAGATTTCAAACCATAAAAATTGGACCCAATTTAGTTGAAATTGCAATGAACATTTGATTCAAATTTTAAATCTCGCTTTGCTATAATTTTAGATATATGGTATAAGGAATTATGAGTTCATGTGTGCTACTGAAATCAATTTCAAGCATGTCAGTTTGGAATTTTCACAATAACTTTTTCCTTGGGTGCTTTTAGATAGTGAAACTTGGATGATATTAATTAGAATTATTAGAGCATATAGTTCAAATTTTAGAGTTTGATTCGATATAATTTTTAAATTATAGCTTGTGAAAGTTGGGGTTCATGAACAATCCTAAAATAAATTTTAAACAAGTCAGCATTAGATTATGAAATATTCAATAATTTTAGGAGACATATAGAAATATCTCACATACAATTTCATAATTATATATGAATAATTGGACACATGGCACACTAAACATTTTTTTCTCATGGGAACAGAAAAAAAATCAGCAAGTTTTTGGAAGTTTACCATAACTTTAACTTGGCACAACAAATTCTATTAACACTTATGGAATTGCAGAAAAGACATATCAAAGTATTAGAACCTTGACTTCTAGATCCAAAATGACTCAAATATTAGAGATATATCAAGAAAAACGTCAACCATTCAACCATTCTCCAAATTAAGGTACGCAACTTACAAGTGACCTAATCGTTGATTAGAATATCCCATTATTTTTTTGTGAGTGGAATTTGCGATTAAGAGAAGTACTATTATTATTTTCCAACATGCCTGCAAAGAAAGCTACTACACCAATTAAATTTATGAAGGACTGTACTTGACTCATCAAGAAAGTGAGGACATAGAATTTAGGTTATCTCAATTAGAGAAGAAAGATAATTAAATGGATGGTAGTGTGTTGAACAAGGTGGATTTCTCACATTCTCAAGAAAAAATTAAAAGATAAATGGAAAAGAATATGAATGAAAATATGGAAGGAATAGAAAAGAATATGAATGAAAATAAGGAAGAAATGTAAAAATACATCAAGGAATAAATAAAATAATTTCAAAATATTATATTGAAAAATACCCCTAAAAGGGATGTGGAGATAGAAAGAAATCATGAACATAAGGAGCAACATGGTGTTGAGAATAAATTTCATTTGGGGAGTATGTTATCACAAATGGAGAGCACAAATATTGAATTGCATAACCATAATTATGACTTTTCAATCCAAGATCCACATCATCAATTCTTTAAGTCAGAACAAAGGAACTATTATATTCCAAATATTGATATGAGGACGTTCGAGGGTAATGGTCATATAGCATGGATATTCTAGATGAGAAATACTTTGATCTGCACCAATTGGCATCCTTTTTATAGCCCTTTTTTCCACCTTATGTCAGGTAGAGAAACCTAAGCTCAAGCTCCCAAATTTGTTGGTATAAATGCATCCGTCTTCCTCCATGTTTGTGCTCCTTTACTATCTCATCACTCCCATGGACTTGCAATCCTATCACCCATCGCTCCATTGCAATAAGATAACTTGGTTCTTGAGTATGTACCATATATTTGGCATTGTAGCGATGGAGGTTAAAATTCTAGAGTAGGTTATTCCGAAGGATATTAACTCAGCCCACCTTATACTAAGTTGATTGGGGGTTAATTATTGGATAATTTTCCTAACTTCTCATGGGCCTAT
Source organism: Pinus taeda (assembly GCA_000404065.3). Taxonomy (NCBI): domain Eukaryota; kingdom Viridiplantae; phylum Streptophyta; class Pinopsida; order Pinales; family Pinaceae; genus Pinus; species Pinus taeda. Next base: position 193,576 of record APFE031122825.1, read on the forward strand.
ATATCTATATAGATCCTCATAAATCTAGGAAATTCCCATATATTGAGAAACTATTAAGGGGGGAGAGGGAGATATATAGAATAGGTCAGGTATAATGGTGAATTTATTCTGTAACATTATTCTCTTGCATGTGATATGATCCTAGTCTTCTTATAAGTTGAGGGAAGAGGACTGCTAAGGATCATAGGAGAGTCTACTAGTAAATCATGGTATATTGTCTTTTTTTACTATTCTTGTTAATGAAACACAATTGTGAAATCCCTTCCATACTTCATGTTCTCTTATATTTGAATGTGATTTGGTTATTATTATAGATATTGGTGCATAGTAACTTGCCTTCCACGGAGGGAAACACCATCTTGTTTAGTGGTGTATGTGTATAGGAGATGAAATTCAGGTGTGTGGAGTAGGATATTTATATTGAAAATTGTTTCTAGTAGCTCTACAAGGTTTGGAAACTACACCAACCCACGTGGATACAAAAATACATTATTCTTGTCCTCTTCTATGAGATGAATGATATGATATTGCACTAGATCTAGCAAGTTTGCTTGGATATGCCACACACTATCTAGATGATATTGAGTTGAGATCGGTGGACCAATAACTCTTTAGCCTCTTAGTGAATTTCAAGTTAACAGAATTGGCGACACCATTGGGGATTCTTTCCCTACGTGTTGAATTCTCTTTCCTTGGTATTGATCCTTGATTTTTACCAATTGTTGGATCTTAATATTTTGGTTTCAGCCTTATTTGGGCCTTTTACAAGATTAATTTGCTTGATTTTTTTTAGATCTAATTCTATTTATATTTCAGCTCTTGACTTTGGGGACAAGAAAATATTTGTTAGTGACTTATACAGTGATTTATGTTGCTAGCCACTCCCTAGGAGTAGTCCTTTTAAAAACGTGTTACCTAGTTTTTGTGATTCCTAGGAGTGATGGGTCCTCATTTGTGAACTTTTTGATAGGGTTTACTACAAAATTTGCTAAAGTTTCCTTAGATATGTTATCATTTTCCTATATCTGATCATTTCTTCTTTAGGTCTCCTTTAGTTTCCCTTTCATTTATGATATCTCTTATCCCGTTTGATGCTTTACTTTATGATATAAACATTGAATGTTTGCATTGGTTAATTTTAGTAGTGATTGAACTTTCTTTTGTTTGTGTGATGAACTTCACATGAGTGGTCTGGTGAGAATTTGAGACATGTTTTCTTGCCTAAGTTGTGAATAAATCTAAGTTGTGTGACCTCTAAGGTCTTGCTTCCTTTGTCTAAGTTCTGGATTTTTTTCTCATGTAAGACATTCTAGGTTTGTGTTATTTGGCTATCTGCATTGGGCTAAAATTGAAATTTTATTTGAGTCTAAGCTTATTTCTTTCCCAATGTGATAAGCCATAGTTCATGCTTCCCGTATGCAAAGATTTAGTTTTGAGATTTTGAGTGTTTCTTGGTGCTCTTTCTTTTGAATATTGAGTTTTTATTTTTGTTGGTAATTTGTTTAGTGGATCAATTATTTATCTAAATTTGTGGAGTATCAAAAAAATAATTGAGTGATTATGAGTTTATTCCATGTTACTTGAAAAAATAAATAAATTCTTTACCCTTCGTTAGCTAGTTTTCATCCAATTGGAAACAAAATTGCATTTGTTATCTAATTTCATTTTGGATTGGTAATAAGTCTCTTTTCACACCATATAAGCTACACTTTGTACCCCTAATTAATCAAAATATTAAAATAAAGTGTAAATAAAATGAATTAGACATTTTTAGTTATAACAAACCAACATTAGCCTAGGGTTGTAGATCCTTGAAGTAGGATTTGGAGAGGACACTCTTCAAGGCTATAAAACTAAAATAACTTGACTAGTGAGTGTAAATCCACTGTTACATCAAATTATTTTGAGAAAGTTCCTCTTACACAATAGTTAAGCATGTAGTCACATTAGGAACCTATGGAGTGACATCCCCACTCTTAGGCTATTGGTGGTCATTAAATTTTCTATGTTACTAGGGGTATTTAAATAGGTGTGTGGATCATTTTGAGAAATATCCTAGGAGGTTTTAGGTTTAGTTCCCTTCACTATGTGTATGGTAACTCTGATCACATGTGTTCTATCAGTTTTTTAATTGTGAGGTGGTGACCATATGGCATTTCTTCTAGGTCTCTTACCATAATGACTATTGGTGGGAAGTCCCCATAATTCCCAAGGAAAATGTCAATAACCATAATATTTCTCCTATAGGGTGACGCCCAGTCCCATTGAAGTCACTTGCATCAATTAAGGATGAAATAGGGAGGTTGGGGTAACTTCTTCTCTAGTCCTTTGTTAGTTCAAGGTCCTTGAGGATTTCATCATCTAAAACATCTTGTCTTTCAAGAGGTTCCTTTTTAGTTGGTTTTCCTATTTGATATCTTAGGGATTTTATAGTGCATGATGTTTGGTCTGAGTCTATTTAGCCATAGGACTGCCAAAATAAATAATTAATTAATTAAACAAACATATATATACACCATGGATGACCAAACTATCCATCATTCCAAAATAATGCTAAACCTTTCTCCTAAGGAGAAGGGTCCACCACCATAGAGACATAGGATCATTTTTTTATTAAATGGATTAGGCCAAACCCGACTTAATAAGGATGACCTTGTTTTTAGGGGGGGATACTAGGTCATTTTTGAAGTTGTAGAAAGATATTGCCACCACATGCCAATCCACCTTTCACTAAGCCTCTTGACCCTGTACTTGTACATTCGAGTGCTTATATTATAGAGTTTTTTTACTTGTTTTGTCATCAATGTTTGGTGAGAGTCGTGCTTCCACCACAGGGGTAACTAGTCCCTCACTACCATCTATGTCAAAAGTGTATTGCATGATGTCTTTGTAATACTTATTGGTGTGATAGGCCCCACTACTTTAATTTTGACAACACCTGTATCCTCAACTTGGGGCATCCCACTAGTTTCTACTACAACCCCAATACGTTTTCCAAGTCTTTCTATGTCCCTACCTCCACCAAGATTTGTGTTTGAAATGGGGTTATACCACGTCAACCCATAAGATTTAGGTGGTTTCCACTTAGTTCATATATGCCTATAGTCATGATCTCTAGCATGGTTTAGTCATATTTAGGGTAATTGATGGGGGGATCCAAGTTTCTATCTAGCCAATTTAGGGGCAATACTTTTTTCAAAGAAAACTTCAACCCTTGGGGTAATTATGTGTTTAGAGGAAAACCATTCTTTGAAGGGGCTAATTTACCAATGGGAAATATCCCTACTAGTGCCACTATGCCCATGATTTTTCATGCTTACAATGGTACCTTTTCACCAAAAGATCTTCCTTCTAGTACTAAGTATAATTCCATCAAAATCCATGATTTTTGGATTTTTGTTGCCTCTAGGAGAAATCCTCATGTGGGAACTAATACTTTCACCATGAAAGCTAGTCCAGGGCCTCAATCCTATAAATTCAATCACCCATTTTTCAACCTTCATCTTTTGTAAAATTTTCTTTGGGAAAATCACAAGGTTTATTTAGGGGTCCTTCTTTACCTTTCAAACTCATTTAATCAAAACCAGCTTCCATGTCTCTAATGAATGACCCCATATTACACAATCTTAGGTGGCCTTCAATGGATGCAAAATTATTTTTTAATATTCCCAAGCTGGAATAAAAGTCAGGAGAGAATCTGACCATGCACATCACCGCCTATCATTTATGGTGTTCTTCTCATTCCTTAGTGGTTGATTCTATGAGGTTGTGACTCTTCCAAGGAACCTTGATTGAAGATGGAAAAAAATTGTATATCAAGTTAAATGAGGCATCCTATAGGAGTTATTCTTCCTTAGCACAAACATTATTGAATCACTTTCAGGTACCTTTTCAGAAAGAGGTTAGAACTAATATCCTTTATACATTCAAGAAATAGACCTCTACCCATATCTATGATCACTTTCATGAGAAGAGGTGTAAAAAATTATTGTTCTGGAAGATGATTACTAACCAGTTGCTTAAATATTGTTTTACCCAATCCTTGTTGCCACATATTCCCAAGGATGTCACTATGGCTATGGAATCTATCAAGGAGTAGGCCATTTTATATACCCAAAATTTTGATATGATCTACTCTCAGTTAGGAACTTTATATGACATTATACCTAATGCTCCTCATCCTTTCAGTAATTTGAACCAACCCAAATTGGGACCACATTCTGATGGTGCATTTGGTTTTTCCTTTTCTAATGTTATGAGTCAGTACTAAGTTACTGAATTAGGGAAATTGATCCTTACTTTACAAGGACTTACAACTACACCCAAATCTTAACAATTCATGTCTCCTAATAAAACTACCAAGATTCACATGGTGCAATCCACATAACTAAAGGATCCCAACCAACTTGGCAGGAGGAAGAAGGGAAATAAGTAGACAAAAAATTCTAAACTTTCTCAAGAGGCCCAACAGCCCTGACCCAATCAAGATGGATACTCAAATGAGCATCTTTGGAAGGTAAAATTCCCTTACAGTTTTTATCAAGGGAATCATTTAAGTTATGAGTGCATGAGGATGAATGAGATTTATCACTTGCTTACGAAACTAGTGACTACTAAATAGTAGGTATTTTTGACACATTTGTTCCCAAAACAACCTCAACAAATCATTGCACAAATTCCTCCACCCCTGCTTGGGGGAATGGGAGGAAAATAGTTTCCTAGAGGCTCAACACCCATTCTTATGTGTAGTGTGCAAGTCAACCTATCTATGAGACCTAAGTCCCCCATGTGGCTATTTAATTTAAAGCCATGTCACCATCCCAAGGTTGCGTGGAATTTATTCCAACAATTGTTGACTCATTCATGTCCTTTATATATTCACAAGACCACCCTTATATATATATATAAATATATATTATATATATATATATTATATAGATAATATTATATATATATATATATATATATTATATATATATATATTATATATATATCTATATATATATATATATATATATATATTATATATATATATATTATATATATATATATATAATATATATATATATATATATATATATATATATATATATATATATATATATATATAGATAGATATAGATATAGATATATAGATATATATATGCATGAATGTTATGTAGGTCTCCTTATTCCACCTCATCCTAGAAATAAAATCCTAGGAATTTCCTTTGGAGTCCCCCATTAGGATCATTGAGGAGGAAGCCTTCAGTTTATATGGTGACCCAACTTTTCCATGCCACCACATAAATCTAATGGGAATGTTTAGAACCAACTATGCAAGGTTTTTCATCCGTCGTAGACCCCTAGACATGCACATTGCATCGGCCACCTTTAAACCTGCACACCTAGGCTCCACCACCACCACATCACCATGGGGATGAAATCCCTGGGATTTCATCATACACACAAAATGAAATTTCTAGGGTCAAGGGAGCAGGATGGAGATTCCTTTCTACCTATTGATAGTCCACCCTTCCTATGAATTTTCTTTGTCCTAGGATAGAAAATACCTAGGATTTCTATTGCAAGACTCCTTTGGAAATCTCAAGGTTGACGTCAGCTTGAGGTGATGTCACCCACCCCATCATCGCTCTGTCCAATGGCCCATTGATAGGTGTCAAGTGTTCATCACCTGGAGTCTAGCTGCTCTATGGGCACTGTCGATGTTGCATCACTTTAGTCTTGGCCATAATATATAGTAATGTAGGATTCCCCATTTGTAACTCATACAAGACTAAGATTATGATATAAGCCCATCACCTAGTGCATCAGGTATTACCTTTTTCGTATCCCTTTAAAACTTCCAAGGAAAATGTTCTATAACAAGAAATAGGCTCATCACTTGATGTCCTCATTTCTCCATATAATGCCAAAGCCTCATTCCTCTTACAATTGGTTATGGCGCCAGCCATGTGGAAATCCAAGGTTTAAGATATCACTCCTTTTGATGCTAAGGTTTTTGCTATGAAATACCTTTTCTTACATAGTATCAAAGCTTCAAGCCTTTAGTACGAGGATTACCAGTATAGTGCTACAGTCACACCTTTCACCCCCTTGTCATATTAAAAATATACATATAAACCATGTTCACCTTACCCATCCAACCTTTTTAGCATAAATCCAAATTACACAAGGTTCATGGATGCCACGTCACCCCATAATTTAAATCCTAGGAGTTACTAGAATTCCCTGATTCAAAACCTTCAGGGTCATCTGAAGGCAAAAATGTGTTGTAGCAACCAATGGCCCAAATCACTTCTTCTTATAAGCTAGGTTAATGTGCTTGATCACCACGCTTCCTATAGGGGAGAATATTTATAGCTAGGCTTTTACACAAAACTATGGTGCATACCTATTGAACCTTACATCAAGTCTCAACCATGTGTGTATGTGTGTGTGTGTGTGTGTGTGTGTGTAGGTGTGTGTGTATAAACAAAGCTCTATGATTTAAGAAAAACTAAGGCTTGGTGGTCAGATTAGATTTGATGCAAACATTCAAGCATTTATCAAAGATTTATATTTCTCTTTATCACTTAGGTCTCTTGACAAATCTATTAATAATTCATTTATTTACCTTTCAAACTATGTAGGGAATCAACAAAAAATATCTTTGTTTCTAGGAACAAGAATTTAGATCAGTTTGCATGCTTGAAATAGACACATGAATATATACCTACTCATTTAGAAAGTAATCAAGGAATAACATTTCATTCTCACTTAGGGAAAAAATAAATTCATTGGTGATAAACCAAGCCATTTATTAGCACATTAAACACAGAATGCACTCCAGTTATAGTAAATATATAACTTCATGCATTTATCTTACAAACACATCACAAAACTTATAAGAAGAACTACAAAAATTTTAAACATTCTAGTCAATAAACATCATGCACCAACATCCTTCAACCATGTAACATTACTGAGCGCTACATGTTGAATTCCATAAGAGAAATCTTTAATTTCACAATAATAAGATTAATGCATTCGTTTATAATAGGCAAAGGACCAAATTGAAGGTGGGACTTCGGTTTTTTACAAAAAATTAGACTCACTATAGAAACAAATCACTTGTAGTAGTCACCCCTTAGCCAAATCCACACTATAAGGGAGGAATTTCTTCAATAGTTCAATAGAATGTCATGCTCAGCTCATAGAGGATAGGGATTACTTATAAAATTATGTAGTTTATCCTCTCTTTAGAAAGCACTCTTATTCTCAACCCATTCTTAGCAAGCACTCATTCCCATTTTCCTTATAATTTCTTGATGTCCTCTAGGCCATAATTCAACTTCCCAGGGAATTCATTCCCTACACTTTATAGGCCTCTCTAGCTCTTCTCATGTGCTTTCTAAAGAATAAAATTCCAACCCCCATATTTTTGTGCAATTGCCATTTTATTATTTGCTCAGGATGTCTCTTCATGTTCCTCTTAGACCTTTCCTGTTCTTTTTCTTATTATTTGCACCATAAAATTTATTAAAGGCACCAACTAACCCCACCTAGGTTTATCTTTCCTCTCACATCTTAGATCATGGATTTGTGGTCCCACTCTTCATGCCATTACATAAAAATATATTCATTTATAATTTAGAGCATCACTATATTACAAAATTCAGGGAAATATATACTAGGGGTGTCACAAACCCCACACACTTAAAGGTAACATTGTCCTCAGTGTTCTTATCAGTAAGGAACAAACAAATTTGGGCTTCACACATAGCTCTTAGATCCTCTTATTCAACAAAAAAAAAAAAAAAACGGTGTGCCGCATGCATCTGGTCAACCCTTTCCCAATGGCCCTTTTGCAGTCTTTTGATTCTTCGGATGCACCCAATTCAACTTGGATCTATTAATTTTCTCTAGATTGTTTCTGACCTCCAATATACAACATTGTTATTCTTGTGCTCCTTGATCCTTCATCCAACATTTCTCAACACATTTCTTCTCGGTACACCCCCAATGTGCTTCTAATTCTGATCAGCCATTCTCCTGACTCTTTTAAAATAAAAAACAATAACATTTTCTATCATCCCCTTCTTTGCTCCCTAGTCCTTTAGTTGATCTAGTTATGTGCAATCACTCACCTTCCAAGTTTAGGCATCCCATTCTCTATTTCCCAGTTCTTTGGGTGATTAATCCCTTAGAAAGGGTTCCTCACACTGGAAAAATGTATTTATAAACATGACATCTCTTTTCCTTAACATATACATATCAGTCATGGCATACTTTATGGAAATCAATTGGCACCATTGGTGCTAGTGTCCTGCAATGGCCCTGTTCCTAAAATCTCTAATCAACATGTTGTTTTGGACCTTGATATCTTCAAGTTGTTTTTATTCACCTTGTAGCTAATTCCATCCACCCAAACTGTGCAATTCCATGCTTTCCTAGATCATGGCATGTAAATCTCCATGAATTGCATCGTAAAGAAATTTCAATAATTTAACTCATACCTCATTAACGAATTATTCATGAGGTGACATTCTCTATTTCATTTATTTTCCTACCATAGCAAGCCAAATTAGCTCATAAAGAAATGATCATAAATGAGCATATCAATTCATGTTCATAATTTGGAAATTAATAAAAAATAATGAAATGTTGATACTTATCTTTGAATTAAAATAGGTCAATTGTCGAACCCAACAGCCACCCAATGGCCTTCTATTATCTTCAACTTCCGACACACTAGATAGGTTGCCCACTCTGGCAAGTGCTTCTGGTGGATATATATCTATATATCACACACTGAATCAGTTGTCCCACTCTGGCAAGTACCAGTGGTGGATATGTATATATGATTAATCCCATTAACTAATTTGAGAATATGAGCATTACTAATCTTGGTAGTCATATGTTGATAGAATTATAGGTGTATCCCTCACCTTCCAAGTAGTTCCATACCTGCTTGTCCAAGCACATAGTATATCACACAAGCCCAAACAATCCCATATCTACTTGTCTCAATCATAACATAGCACATTGGCCTAAACAGTCCCATACATGTCTGTCCCAAACACATAGCATAACAAACACACATATACACATGGTACAATATAATTTACACATACCACAATACCACATATATATGGCACAATACAACGTATACACATATACACTTATACAACACATGCACATATGCACATGATTCAACACATTTACACAATATCATTGAGGATAATAAGACCACACCATCTCTATTCATGTAAACTAGGCCATAATACCTCTTTTGTTTTTCCCATGTTCATAATATTAGCATGGGAATAATGTAAAATTCATGTTCTCATGATATTAGAATCATAAATTAGTAGGAAGTATCATTTTCTCAATAGATTCTTCATCAAAATAGGAACCTTTTTATGACATCCATATCATTGAATAAATTTAAACAATCATCTTTCCACTTGAATTTCCCCGGACAACCCTATCAAACATAATGGAATTTTCATATATATATACATTCAACAACATAATCATGTATACAATACGTAAGTACATGTGAAATTAAAGTAAAGGTTAAGAGAAATTCCTTCATTCCATTTTACTATCCACTTAATCAAGGTCATAACAAATATTTACTTATGTCAAATAAATCTAGGGTTTAGATAGCTCCTTGGGTATTAGCAAGGCATGCATTAGTTAATGGAATTATTTTCCAAAATTCATCCTTTTTCCTTTTCTTTTCAGCTTGTTGTTAGCAGAAATTTCCAAGAACTGACATTTTCATTTGTGCTTGTTATCATGTTCATGCCAATTTTCCTAATAATGCTCCATATTACCTTTTTTTTTTCCTCAATATGTTCTTATCCATGCAAATCATGCATTGTACCCTTCCTTAGGAATATATGTCTTTCCTGTCACCCAAACCAACTTGTTCCAAGCCCCCCAAGTATGTAAATCAAGAGACAATTATAAAATCAACATGAAATGCAAGAGGAAAAACAAAGGGAAACATCAAAAAATAAAATAAAATCCACAATAGCAATAAACTAATATCTAATCACACAATTAAAGTTTAAAAGAATAACATATCAACATCAAATATAATTGTCCCAAAAATTGGCTCAATGTCCCGAGTTCAACATTTAAGGAACTTTCAACCATCATACCATGCATGTACTTGTCCCCACCTATATGTTTAGACATTTGTAGCAACATCAGTCTGAGACTTCCTTCCAAGCCTTCTTCATTGCAACTTCACATTTATATGGTTCAAAGGAGCCACTTCCTTTCTTTTTCAGCTTGTGGAAGCAATCCCAACTTAAATGCTCCTCCCCATAAGAACAACAAGAGAGTGGATTCTTTTCTTTCTTAGACTCATGAGACTCTTTTTTCCAATATACTTTTCCTTTTTTGAGGATTTAGTTTGATATAATTATTTTTCCAGTTCAAAGTTCCACTCTGCCAATTCTCATTGTTTCCTAGTGAGCTTCCTAATTTCTTCCTTGTATATCTTTAACTTAGATTCCAATTCCCCGAGCTTAGCCCTCTAGTCCCTGAAGGATCTTGCTCTTCTAGAGGAGATTCACCTTGTTGGTTCATGTCTTGTTCCATTGGTCATGATTCCTTTGTTTCTACCTTTCAGACTTCCTATGTATTTTCGCATATACTTTAGTTGTTAGTGCCTCAATGAAATATAAACAAAGATATTTGTTACCATCTTGCCCCACTAATACAGGCACGTTATCTTACAGTTGTTCACAAATATCATAATTTTCATCAGCACATGTCTCAAATGAGAATATAATTTAACATATACATCAAATTGGTTTCAAAATTTGAAATTTCATATATGTGTGTGTATGTGTGTGTGGGTGAACCCCCTTCCTAGTGTAAATGTCATGCAGGTCCCTCTATTCCACCTCATTGCAGAAATAAAGTTATGGTGATTTGCTTTGGAGTCCTCCATTGGAATAATTAGGGAGGAATTCTTTGAGCTTCTTAGTGATGCTACTATATTGTGTTGCCACATCAATCTGATGGGCGTGTTTACAATCAATTGCATAAGGTCCGTCCTCCACCATGGACCCCTCCACCTGCATATTACATCACTCGCCCTTATTCTTGCAAACCTAGGTTCACCACTGCCACATCTCCCAGGGATATAATTATTGGGATCTCATCATATAGACAAAATGAAAATGTTAGGGTTTGTGGAGTGAGACGAAGATTCCATTTCATCTATTGACGGACCCCCCTTTCTTTCAATTTTCTTTGTCCCATGATATAAAGTCCATGGGAGTTCTGTTATGAAACTCCTTTGAAATATATAAGGTGACGTCAACCAAGGAGGACCTCATCCACCCTGTCATGGCTTTATCTAATGGCTAATTGATAAGTGTCTAGTGTTGATTTCTTAGGGTTTGACCCCTTCGCAAGCCCCATCAATGCCAAATTGCTTTGGTCTCAACCATAATATATTAAATATATAATAATATAGGACTCCCCCTTTCGAACTTATAGAAGATTATAATTATGATATGTGCCCCTCACCCACATCTCTTTGAAGTAATCCCCCCTTATGCCACATCACCCCAAGAGTAAAATGTCAGGGATTACCTTGTGCGCCTCCCATTAAAACATTTGAGGAAAAAGTTTCAGGATAGGAAATATGCTCGTCACTTGATGTCTTCATTTCCCCATCTAATGTTGAAGTCCCTACTCTACTTGCGCTTAGCCATGGCACCAGTCATGTGGCAAGCTAAGGTTCATGAGATCATTCCCTCCGATGTTAAGTTTTCTTGCTACAAAAGACCTCTGCATGCATAGTTAAAAATATTCAAGCCTCTGCGATGACATGGATGGTTCATCAGGATTACTAGTATAATGCTATAGTCATTTTTTTCACCCCCATGTAATATCACAAATATACATATAAACCACATTCTTCCTCACCCGTGCAACCCACGTAGCACATATCCGAATTCCACAAGGCTCATGAATTCCACCTCACCCCAGAATTTAAATTCTGAGAGTTAGCAACAATGCTCCCATTCGAAACCTTTGGGGTAGAACCTTTAGACTCATTTGGCAGTGGCAATGAATTAAGGGGCCTGATTGTGAGGACATCTGAGGTTTTAAACCCACTCCTTCATAATCTCATAAACTCCTATTGTCGTGCCTCCTATATGGGATAATATTGGCATAGTTTGGCTTTACACAAACCTCTAGCATATACCTCATGAATCATGCATCAAGTCTCAGCTACATGGGGATGTTTATCGATTCACACACACACACACACACACACACACACACACATATATATATATATATAGAGAGAGAGAGAGATAGAGAGAGACCCAACAATATCCTTCCACAACTTTGTGAGACATGGCCCAAGTCTCAAATATGCATTATACATGAAGGTATATATATACACACACGCACACACACACACACACATACATACATATAGAGCACTGTCTCGACTGGGCTATATGGCCTCAGCCTAGTATAAGATTCATATGTATAACTTTGCTTAGATAAAACATAGCTCTACAATTTAAGAAAAACTATGGCCTAATGTGTTGGAAATTGGGTTCAACACTCCCCATGTGTTTTGCGACATGGAATAACCACCTCTCATGGATCCTAACTCTAGTGATTGTAGTGGAGACTAACGCATGTAGGTTTTGGTCTAACGAAAATCATGATTCCAACAAGTGGTATCAAAGCGACAAGTCTTAAGTTTGAAACTCACTTGACTTGTGCTGGGGGGTGGAGATTGTTAGAAATTGGGTTTAGCACTCCCTGTGTGTTTCATGACATGGAATAACTGTCTCTTGTGGATCCCAATTCTAGCAATTATAGAGGAGACTAATGTCTATGGGTTTTGGTTTAACAATAATCGTGATTCCAACAGGATGGCCAAATAGATTTAATATATACGTTCAAAAATTTATCAGAGATCTATCTTTCTCATTCACACTTAGATCTCTAGAAAAATATGTTAATAATTCATTCATTTACCCTATGAACCATATAAGGAATTAGCAAAAACTATCTTTCTCTCTAATAACTTTCATTTAGATTAGTATGCATGCTTGAAATAGACACAAAAATATATACCCATTCCTTAAGAAAGTAGTCAAGGAATAGCCTCTCCTTCTCACCCGGGGAAAAAGGAATCCCTTATCGATAAATCAAGCCATTTATCAACATATTAAACACAAAATTCTCTTCATTTACAGTAAGTTGATAAATTTAGGCATTTAAATTATAAATGCATGAAAAAACTTATAAGAAGAACTATAGAACATTAAAACATTTTAGTCAATAAACCTCATGCACTGGAGCATCCTTCAACCATGTAATATTTCTAAGAGCTACACATTGAATTCCACAAGATAAATTTTTAATATTGCAGCTCTCAAATAAATTTATTCATTTACAATAAACAAATGGAAAAACTAAAGGTAGGACTTATCTTTTCCACCCAACTTTACACTCACTACAGTAAAAAATAACTTGCAGTAGTCACCCCTGAGCTAGATCTACGATATAAGAGATGGATTTCATCAATAGTTCAGCAAGAGGTCATACTCAGCTCACAGAGAACAAAGATTACTTATAAAATCAGGCGGCTTATTAGCTCATTAGCAAGCACCCTGAGTGGTTTCTTAGCAAGCACTCATTCTAATTTTCCTAAGATTTTTTTGATATCCTCTAGGCCATAATTCAACTTTCGAGGGACTTCACTCCCTCCACTTTATAGGTCTCTCCATCACTTCTCATGTGGTTTCTCAAGAAGAAAATTCCAACCCCCACATTGTTGTGCTATTGTATTTTTATTATTTCTTCGATTTGTCTCTTCATTTTCCTCTTGGTCTCTTCCTCTTATTTTTCTTATTATTTGCACCATAAAATTAGTTAAAGGTGCCATTTAACCTCACCTAGGTTTATCTTTCTTCTCCCCTATTAGATCATGGATATGTGGTCCCACTCTTCAAGCCATTACATAATACTATATTAATTTATAATTTAGAGTATCATATACAAAAATCAGTTCAAAAGTATACCATGGGTGTCACAGTTCCACCCACTCATGCGTGTTTTATGAAAGTCCACAAATAGTCCAAATGCAAGGGCAGCCTAGTACTATGGTATTGTTGAGAATATAACCCAAGCACCCTATTCCATATCTTCCTTGGAGGTTTTGCAAAGTTTTCCATTGTAACACAAATCCTTGTTGACTACTATAAGAGGGGTTGATCCCTCTAATTTAAGTTTGGTAGCGTTTGATGTTGACGATGGTCATTTTCAATTATCCCATCAAGTTGCTTTTTAGATTTTGGTAGACATATATTGTCGAGATGTGTGTGGAACTCTTGTGGTTGAGGGATATTCTACCTATATTACGGCATTGTCATTATCAAGTATGATTCTTAGGCCATCAATTGCCATACACATTTTCCTCAAGTTGTTCTTCCAAACATTTCCATTAAGTTAGGGGACAAAAAAATTATTGTCGATGTACAAGTTGTTGACACCCTACTAAAAAATGATCTACTCTTGGCTGTGATTGGCTTTATGTTATGATTATTTTCATGTCATTTGAATTTCACATTCTTCTCTTTCCCTGTGAAGGAAATATTGTCCCTTTTGATCAACTTGATTATTATATGTTGATAGTTATGTTTACCACTATAGGCACTACTATGCCATTTATTGGAGATAACCCTCCAACTTATGAGTGTTAGTGTGGAACATTTGAAAAAATCATCAATTATTGGTGTGTTTCCTATACCCTTGCCCAATTTTACTTCTACTTCTATTGCTCCTATACACATGATCTCTTCAATTACTCGTGGAACACATCAATCACCTGATCCTTTGGTACTACATTCTCCTTTGAAAGTATATCTATATGATGAATGCATGCCTATAAGTCTAGCTGATATTTATTTCCAAATGAAACAATATACATTTGATATTTCTGAGTCGAGTGAAACCAATGGTGAAGAACTTTATGCATATCCTTTTCCCATCTGAGTTGTTGACCATCCATTTTCTCATGATTCCATGATGAAAATATTACTCTGATGAAGTAATTGTGGAGGTCATGTTGATTTCTAAAAATCCTTGGGGAGAACTACATCATTGTTCATGTTGTGTTCCTAGGGTAGATAAGTTGGATGACTAACTTAAAATCCTAGCTTCCTTTGGCGTTTTTGAGTAGCTCAAGTCCCCCATCACGTTGCATGATGTTTTGTCGGAGCAGAATTTGGAGAATACATCAAACAATATACCCATCAAAATTTTTATGAAACCAAGTGCCATCGAAAATATCATGATTGGTGTGGATTATATTACTCAAGATATTGAAATTTAAACTACCCTTTTTAGATAATTCTTGAATGTTTGTGCATGTTCTTACGAATAAATTCTTGGGATTTACCCTTAAATTTTCAAAAATGAAATTGAGATGTATGATGGTGCTAATCTAGTTTGGAAAAGGCTCAAGTCAGTGAACCCTCATAAAGAAGCTACTATCAAAGCACATGTCCAAAATCTAATAGATGTTATTTTTACCTATGTAGGTTCCTTTCCTGAGTGGGTATATAATCTTGTTCTAACCAATAGGAAACAAGGGACGATTACGGTTTATGTTGATTTTAGGGACCTGAATTTGGCATGTATAAGAGAGAATTATCCAATCCCTTTCATCAATAAAATTTCTCGATTCTTTTGCTTTGAGTGCTATATTCTCTTTTATGGATGAATTTTCTAGCTATAATCAAATACAAATCAATAAAAATTTAAGAAAAAGAGAGGAATCTATATATTATGATAATTGCCTTAAATAAAGGTTTTTAATATCCAAATATTGTTATCAACATAACAGAGGAAATGACCAATGGCACTTTAGTAATCCATAAATATTGGTTGGTCATAGATTATGAATAAATATTTGTAAATGCTAAAAGCTTCCTAAACTAGGGTAAAATGGAATATCAAGCATACAAGGTGTTGAGGTTATGAACTACCTTGTACTATTTTTAGAATTGAGATACCTAATAAAGGCTACAAATCAAGAATGAAACAAGTATAAAAAGGAGACTTGAAGACTTAGAAGTGGTTGGAGTGGTAGATAGGTTGAAGTTATATAGAGCCTACAAGGTCATAATATTTGAAATAAATAAATAAAATAGTCAATGGATTCACCGCTCATTTTGTAGATTTTTTCTTTTTATTTGCACATGTATTCTTCTCTTATAAATCAAATTATTTTCTTCCAAGTTTCTGTAAAATTTTGGATGAATCTTGTTTCAGTTATGAATATGAAGAGTTCACATATGATATATTTCTACTCTTTGTAAGTTTCTTGGAATATTATCCCAAATAATAACCTAATGATATGCATGCTATTTTATATATCTTGTATTGACTAGTTTTCAATATTGAGTGAACTTACATTTTAATTATTTGTAATATGCTTAGTATAAGTAGTAGTATGTTAGTAATAGATAATGTATTACTCATAAATTAAGTTTATTCAAGGTTTATGGTTACTATTAAACTATTGAATTTAGGTGAAGACTATAAACATTTTCCATGTATGAAGTTATCCTCATCTAGATTTTCCCAATATGTTTTCTTTCTTATTTGAAATATTGAATACTTCCACCCTCAATAGTATTTATAATATATGTGTGTTTTTAATGCTAGTGTGTGCCATCAGTGATTTTCATTGGCACTTTAGACAAATTCCTTTCCATCTTGCATCAACTAGGTTTTATCTATCTGTAGTGTGGGATAAAGGGTCCTTGGTCTGATGGTTTAATTGGAGTTTCTACTATCTCTAATTCTTATTTCAACATTTTTTTATTATTAAATCTTTGAATCTATCATTAGAGGGAACATGAATAGTTGTTTCAAAGGTGAATTTGGAACAACTATCCTTATGATAATTTTAGAGTTATCACCATTGTCTAAGAGCCAACTTGAGACCTAAAGTTGGGATGTGTTGAAAGGCCTCCATAGAGTACCTTGGAATTATTCGATCACTAGGAAAAACCTAAGGAAAAGCATAGATGAATGTAGCTAAGGTATTCTCTCAGATTGACTAGAGATCAAGTTACAATTAATTAATAATTAAGAAACATGAAATAAGTAATACAAAATTTAGGATAAGGTATGGGCACGATGAATTTGTAGTAGTTCCATTTGGATTAACAAATGCACTAGATGATTTAGTGTGCCTAAGGAATGGAAGTTTTTGACAATACTTAGATAATTTTTTCATTGTCTTTTTAGATGACATATCGATTTATTCCAAATCAATGGAAGAACATGAATAACACTTAAGAATGGCATAACATGTGTTGAGGGACCATCAGTTATATTCCAAGCTAAGAAAATGTGTATTCTACCAAAATTGTATTCATTATTTGAGCCAAACCATATTAGAGGATGACATAGTAGTAGACCATAAATTGTCAAAGTTGTTAGTGAATGGCCAACCCCAGGATACGTTATGGAACAACTGTCCATGAAATATTTTTTTCAAAGGTGAATGTGGAACAATTATACTTGTGATAGTTTAAGGGTTACCACTATGATCTAAGAGCTATGTTGATACCTAAAGTTGAGATGTGTTGCAAAGCCTTTGTAGGGTGTGTTCCATTGTTTCATCACTAGGAACATCTTATGGAAAAACATAGATGAAAGTAGGTAATGCATTTTCCAATATTGACTATAGATCAGGTTATAATTAGGTAAGACTTAAGAAAGAATACATAAGTAATACAACCTTTAGGACAAGGTATGGGCACTGTGAATTTGTAGTAGTTCTGTTTGGATTAACAAATGCACTAGATGATTTAGTGTGTCTAATGAATTGATTTTTTTTTTATAGTACTTAGATTATTTTTCATTGTATTTTTAGATGGCATATTAATTTATTCCAAATCAAATGACGAACATGAGTAACACTTAAGGATGGTGTTACATGTGTTGAGGGACCATCAGTTATATGCTAAGCTAAGAAAATTCTCCTTCTACCAAAATCAGATTCATTATTTGGGTCCAGATCCTATAAGAGGAAGGCATAGTAGTGGACCATAAAAAGAACAAATCCATTAGTGAATGGCCAACACCATGTTATGTTATGGAACAACTATCCATGAAAGAGATGTTTTATAGGTGACTTCAAAACAATTTTCCTTTTAATAGTTTGATTACCAGTGATGCCTATGATCCTATTCAGACATAAATTTTGGAGGTGTTGCAAAGCCTCCATTGGGATTCTTGGCATTGTTCCATCACTAGGCAAAACCTGAGGAAAAACATAGATTAAAGTAGCTAAGGTATTGTCCAAGACTGACTAGAAATAAGGTTATAACTAAGTAAGAATTAAGAAAGAAGACATAAGAAATATAGCATTTAGGACAAGTTATGGGCACTGTGAATTTGTAGTGGTTCCATTTGGATTTAAAAATCCACTAGATGGTTTAGTTGATGAATGGTATTTGTTTTACAGTAATTACATAATTTTTTCATTGTCTTTTTAGAATATTTATTTATTCCAAATCAAAGGAAGAACATGAGTAACACTTAAGGATGGTGTTACATGTGTTGAGGGACCATTAGTTATATGTTAAGCTAATAAAATGCTCATTCTAGCAAAATTATATTCATTATTTGAGTTATATCATATTAGAGGAAGGCATAATAGCAGACCAAAAAAGGATCAAAGTCATTAGTGAATGGCTAGCACCAGGATATGTTATGCAGGTTAGCTCCTTCATGGGACAAGCAGGCTATTATAGAATATTTATTATGTTGGGTGTGGATCCTGATTATCTTTTGTATTCAAAGGTATTGCCGCATTAGACCCCAGTTTGTAATGGGGCGGAAACACCACCCGTAAAATATTCACTGCAGGGAGGGTCCAAGGGGGGCAACTGCAACCTTTGGGAACCCCCCCGGCAGGGGATTGGGGGCAGCACCCGTGAAGCTAAAAATAGATGTAAAATTGCCTTGTAAAATGTTGTAGTTTTGTAGTCAATCTAGGTTGTTCATTAGGCGGAGATATGATGGTAGAAGTTATGTTTAATTTAGGATTCTTTTCCCTAGAAGGCAACCCCTTGCTATATATGAGGGAATTGTATTGCGTCTATGTAGATCTGTATTTTGAGTGAGAAAGAGAGAGGAGATTGTGTGAGAGCAAAGAAGGAACTACAACGGATTTTCTATAGGTTGTATCTCTTCAGTTTGTTGGATAATATAAAAGGAAGGAATGGTTGTTTCTCCATGGACGTAGCCCAAACTGGGTGAGCCACATATATCTGTGTCTCTCCTGTTTTATTTGTTTTCTATGTTTATATTTCTACAATATTTTATGTGTTCCATTGCTTTGTAATATATAATTTTCTAACATATTCAAGGCTTCTAAAAAACTTATCATCCTATCACTTCATTACAAGAGAAGGGGATTGTACTTAACAAGACAATAGAGTGTGAGGAAAGTTTCCAACACTTCAAGAATTTAATGACAAGTGCACTTATTTTGAAAATTTCTAGTTTAAATGGAAAATTTGTTATGTGCATTGACATATGCAAGGAAGGGCTTGGTGAAGTCCTTACATGAAATTACCATGTAGTATGTTACAAATATGTGAAAATGAAGGTGCGTGAGGAGATAATGCAAGTCATGACTTGGAGTTGGAACCCATAGTGTGTAATTTAAAATTGTGGAAACAAATACCTCGTGGGCAAGAGGATTGATTTGAGGACATACAATGGTGGTTTGAAATATTTATTTAGATAGAAATCCCTCTATGCAAGATAAGTAGGTTAGACTTCCTTAGTGAGCATGACTATGATATAAATCATGCTAGAGGAAAATAAAATAAGGTGGATGATGCACTCAATCGAAGTATACATGTGATGCATGTTACAACGCTAAACAAGAATAGTTTCTGTTTAAAAATTAGAATTTTAGAGGATGAAAAATCAGCTCAATAACATTTATAAATGAATGAAGTGCTACCGAAAGGAAATCTATAGCTAAAGCATAAAATATATGAGAAAAAAAAGGATGGAATTCTCATGTACAAGGGAAACATTTTGTTCCAGATTCACAAGAGCTAAAATGATTTTTAAAGAAAGCATGATTTCTTTTATGTTGGACATCTAGTTTATCATAAGAATCTTGTATCCATAAAGATTCGTTATTTTTTCCGAGCCTAAATCATGATTTGGCTAGTTATATGTCTAAATGATTGAAATTCTAGAAAGTAAAGGTTGAGCATGATTACCTAATTTGTTTGCTACAACCATTTCTCATCCTGAAGTGGAAATTGGACATAGTTACCATTGATTTCATTAATAAAGTCCCTAGAGTAATGAAGCAACATGATTTAATCATGGTGATGGTGGAAAAGTTAACCAAACTAACTCATTTTAATCCAATTAATATGAATCACGAGGAAACAAATACAATAGAAATTCATATAAATATGTGTATAGATTACATTAAGTTCCCAATGCTATTGTGTCATATAAATATTATAAATTTACTTCAAGTTTTTGGAAATGATTATTCAAAATACTAGGCTCCAATTCAAATTTTAGTATAACATATCATGCACAAACAGAAGGGACTATATAGAAGGTGGATTTGGCTATTAAAGATATGTTCAGATTGTTTTTAATGGACCAACCATCCAAGTGGGAAAATTAATTACACTTAGTTGAATTTACCTACATTAATGGGTATTAGACATCATTAAAAATGAGTCCATTTGAAGCATTATATAGCAAAAAATGTAAAACACAAGTAAGTTAGGATCATATAATGGAAAAAGTGGTGCTTGGGTTAGAGATGCTCAAGGAAATGGAGGTATAAGTAATGAAATCAAATAGAATTTGAAGGGCTTAGGACAAGAAAAAGAGTTAGGCAAACAAGGATATGGTTGCTAGATAGTTTCAACTAGTTGACCATGTATTTCTAAAAGTGAATCCAAAGAGCAACTTAACAAAATTACCGAGCTACAACAAGTTAGAAGATGGATTTTGTGGACCCTTTGAGATACACATCATAGTTGGGTCAATTTCATATGAACTCACATAATTACCTACATACATGGATGTGTAGAGTGTATTTCAATTTTCATTATTGAAAATGTATGTACATGACTCTATCCACAGTATTGATTGGAACATGATTTAGGTTGAGACCAAAGGGTCCTTTAAAGTATAGTTTAAGTTCTCCTTGGAGTAGAAAGTAAAAAATATTTGAAAGAAAGTTATAGGGCTACTAAATGTCCAACAAAGTTGTACAACCTTGAGAACACCATATGGGAGCTAGGGGATGTTATGTGAGTGGAAAATCCATAATTTTTTTGACAAGTTTTGATATACATATGGAATATAATGATCACCTTGTAGTGTACACACTAAGGATCATGCAAAATTAAGGTTGAGGGGAATGCAAAACCCTAATTTTGTAATGTAATTGTATAGGTTGGTGAGCTAGGTCATATGTCCAAGGGCCAAGAATTCGCACTATAAATAATGTACAAAAAGATGTGTCACCTGTTGCATGACATAGGGATGAAAAGTGTATTAGAGCCTATAACTTCATGAGAGGTGAACAAGGTGAAATAAGGGGGCCAAGGGGAAAAAGTCACGAATAATATTATTTTATTTTTAACCAAAGTATGATTACCTTATTTGAGGATAAGGGATAATAATGGAGAATTAGGCCAAGTAATTGGGAAAAGGATTTTATTTGTGTGAAGTGTCAATTTGGGCACATCCATAACCTTTTCCCTTGTGTGTTGAGGGGCAGTGTTGATCATTCATTCCTCCATTCCATCTTGCTAATTCATAAGGTTGTTCAAAGGTAGTAAGGGGAACATTCTAGAGAACCAAAATTACATGGAAAACTAATGTAAAACTTCCAAATAAGCACCCCTAGTGTCCCAATATATACTAAATTGTTTCCCTTGTGATCATTCATTCTTCCATTCCATCCTTATCAATTAATATAGTTGTTTAAATGGAGTAGGCAAACATTCTAGAGAACCAAAATTACATGGAAAACTAATGCAAAACTTCCAATGAAGGATCCCTAATGTGCTACCATATATATTTTCGTAACTAGCATATAGTACAACGTTGATAAAGGGAGTTAATTTGAGGGACTATTATTGAAGAGAAGGGGGATCCCCTATTGATTTATGTAGGCTAAGGGGGGAAACGTAGTTGGTGATTGGGATTGCTAGTACTTGATTGAGAATCCTATGAAATAGAGAGAATTAGGTTGTGTGTCTAAGTGCCCTTGTTATCCCTTGTGGTCTCATAGCCTTATCCTAGAATTTGCTTTCTATTCAGAGACATGGAACAATAGTGGCTAAGGTTAGGAGGAACATCCTATGTCAACAACTAGTGGGCGAATTAAAAAAAAATACAACTGTTCTTATGTGCACGTGTTTTAATGTTGTTGATTATAAGTAATTAAAGGTTTTATTTCTATTGTTATCTTAATGTATTATGTTTCTTAATATATTATGTTCATATGTGTGAGTTATGCATATAATATACATTGTGGGTTTACATGTATGTTTGTATGCATGGAAAAATTAATTAATGGATATCAAAGTTATTATTGTAGAGGTTAAGAGATAAGTTGAAAGAAATTATGATTTTATGGTGTTACATAAAGAACTAGTGCTAGTGTCCCTTACTTGGGTGGCTAGGGAACAAGATAGAGTGGTTTCAAAACATTGTTGAGCAGATAAAAAAAAACAAAAAACAAAATTTTTGGTATTAGAGTTGGTGTAAAGTAGTAGAGTGGGCTAGATGGTGGTATGGGGAATTCTACAACCCATGTTATCTAAACATGTGGGTTTAGTCATGTGTGAAATTTCAACTAGATTTTAGAGGGTCCAAAATCCCAACACCAATTGAGGATTGAGGCATGAAAAAATCATAATCCTAGTTGTAATACTCTTGATTTTATAATGTAAATTGTACATAACCAAGATATGGGCTAGTAGAATAGCTGATATGGGCAAGGGTCAATATATTTCATGCAAATATCATGCATAATAAAAATAATAAAACAGATCATTAGCTATGTGAGAAAGAGACAAAAATTATTATGGGGCGTTATGACTCCATGAGAGAAGAAAAAGAGAGGGTTGATGGGATCCATAGGGGTCAAAAAAAAAATCATGAGATAAAATATTAGTTTATTATAATTTAAAGTGAATTAACTTTACGAAAAGTCAACCATGGGTCATATAAAGGTAGTTTAGAGGATGACATGTGTCAAGTTAAAGATAGGCACAAAAAATTTAGGATTTTGTGAGTTGAAATGGATTTTGGTCATTCATTCTTACCAATTTGTGTAACACCCCAGGCCTTTCTACCCCCTATTTTTGTATACATAGCGATAAATGTAAAGGCTAATGTGGCAACCACCATTAGCTGAGACAAATCATGTAACTAATTTATTTATTAAATTATCTTCTTGAAAATAATAAAAATATGATGTTGGCCTAAAGGGAGAGTGGTATATGGTTTCATAATGGATCAAGCCATCACTTGAAACATGGAAAATACATGATTAGTTGGAGGAAAGTGTGGAATTTTTGTCTCACAATGTGAGGGAAGGTGAAGTCAAAAGTCTCTCAAGATGCAAAAAGCTCCAAGGAAAAACAAGAGGCAAGAAGAAAAAGAAAGTGAAGGGAAGAGAGAAAAACATTGAGAAAGAAGTGTGGAACGATGGACATGGAGCACAAGAGCATTGCTGGAAGAGAAATTGAGCCATGAGCTCTAGAATTAGGGTTTCTTCCCATATGTTGATGTGTTGAGTCCATTAGACTATGTGTGTCCAAGTTGCATTGGCTAGTGGGAGGGTCAGAGGAGGATTAAACCACAAATGTTTGTTAAGTAAGTTGTTAAACCACTAAATTATTATTAAGAAGGTTGATAAACCACTTAGTCCTTGACGAATGGTATGATAAACCACTCAAGTGCTTATTGTAAAGCTTATAAACCACTAGGCAGGGTGAATTGAACCATTGTGGTGCATTTTGTGAGGCTAATAAACCACCTATACATTGGGCTACAAGATCCTTTAATAGTTTCTTTGAGAATACTATAGATAAAACTCCTAATTAGTGAACTAAACCTCCTAGAACTAAGAAATTCCCTAGCTAAGCCTTGGGTTAATTCCCTATGCAAACATCCCCTTAGAATTTGGTATTAGAGTTGGTGTAAAGTAGTAGTGTGGGCTAGATGGTGGTATGGGGAATTCTACAACCCATGTTATCTAAACATGTGGGTTTAGTCATGTGTGAAATTTCAACTAGATTTTAGAGGGTCCAAAATCCCAACACCAATTGAGGATTGAGGCATGCAAAAATCATAATCCTAGTTGTAATACTCTTGATTTTATAATGTAAATTGTACATAACCAAGATATGGGCTAGTAGAATAGCTGATATGGGCAAGGGTCAATATATTTCATGCAAATATCATGCATAATAAAAATAATAAAACAGATCATTAGCTATGTGAGAAAGAGACAAAAATTATTATGGGGGGTTATGACTCCATGAGAGAAGAAAAAGAGAGGGTTGATGGGATCCATAGGGGTCAAAACAAAAATCATGAGATAAAATATTAGTTTATTATAATTTAAAGTGAATTAACTTTACGAAAAGTCAACCATGGGTCATATAAGGGTAGTTTAGAGGATGACATGTGTCAAGTTAAAGATAGGCACAAAAAATTTAGGATTTTGTGAGTTGAAATGGATTTTGGTCATTCATTCTTACCAATTCATGTTACCAATTTGTGTAACAACCCAGGCCTTTCTACCCCCTATTTTTGTATACATAGCGATAAATGTAAAGGCTAATGTGGCAACCACCATTGGCTGAGACAAATCATGTAAATAATTTATTTATTAAATTATCTTCTTGAAAATAATAAAAATATGATGTTGGCCTAAAGGGAGAGTGGTATATGGTTTCATAATGGATCAAGCCATCACTTGAAACATGGAAAATACATGATTAGTTGGAGGAAAGTGTGGAATTTTTGTCTCACAATGTGAGGGAAGGCGAAGTCAAAAGTCTCTCAAGATGCAAAAAGCCCCAAGGAAAAACAAGAGGCAAGAAGAAAAAGAAAGTGAAGGGAAGAGAGAAAAACATTGAGAAAGAAGTGTGGAACGATGGACATGGAGCACAAGAGCATTGCTGGAAGAGAAATTGAGCCATGAGCTCTAGAATTAGGGTTTCTTCCCATATGTTGATGTGTTGAGTCCATTAGACTATGTGCGTCCAAGTTGCATTGGCTAGTGGGAGGGTCAGAGGAGGATTAAACCACAAATGTTTGTTAAGTAAGTTGTTAAACCACTAAATTATTACTAAGAAGGTTGATAAACCACTTAGTCCTTGACGAATGGTATGATAAACCACTCAAGTGCTTATTGTAAAGCTTATAAACCACTAGGCAGGGTGAATTGAACCATTGTGGTGCATTTTGTGAGGCTAATAAACCACCTATACATTGGGCTACAAGATCCTTTAATGGTTTCTTTGAGAATACTATAGATAAAACTCCTAATTAGTGAACTAAACCTCCTAGAACTAAGAAATTCCCTAGCTAAGCCTTGGGTTAATTCCCTATGCAAACATCCACTTAGAATTTGGATGTGGTTTGGGGTGGTCAACTACAAGAAATATTATGGTGTAGATGCCTATGGTTGGATGGAGAGTTGAAGTCCCCCCTTTAGTTTCCAATCATTTCAAGCTATTCAAATCAATATAATGGTTTATGCATGAATGAACTATGGGTAATGAAATTGTCGGATATATTATTGAAACATTTGTGGTTCAATATTACTCATAGAAGGTTGTTGAATTCATTAAATTGTCATGGTGAATGAGTTGTCTCATATGTCTTTATGGATGTTATTGGTGCTAGAAACATGGCTACCGCTAGGGATTTTGTCTCATTGGCCGTTATCCTATTTGATATGTTATCCCTAGTCATACAAAAAATTGCATTAGTAAAATAAATTAGAGTTTTAGTGAGAGTTTATTTTAAGTTTTAGAAAGTAATAAAATAAAATAAAATTTACCTACATAATTATGTATTTTAGGTTTTAGGATTGGGTTACAATTTGATATTTTTTATTGTGATTATTTGAGATAGAATAAAAAGGAGTTGTCTTTAGTGTAATTTTTTGGATTTTATGTTGTTGAAATCTGGTGGAAACAAATGAGATGAAATTTTGATTTGTGTTATTTAAATTGGTTTTTTGACTGTATATATGGATTCAGCCCTTGAAAAACTTCTAGGGCGCTTTGATTGTATAGGGTTACTCATCCAACCTGTGATTTCGATAAATTCCTGTGAGATTTTAGAGAAATTAAACCAAAAAGCTCACTAAAATACTTCCAAAAAAATCTCAAAAAACAACTCAAAATGATCTAATTGTTTTACCCATAAGGCAAGTGAGTAATGAAGAGTTAATTATTATAACATATTAATATTCACGTGAAGATTTTACAAGGCGTGTGAACCAATATGAATACATAAGGTTTAAAGAACATTATATTCTCCTATTTCTGGAGATATTATGGGGCTAACACCTGGGAAAATTAATAAATAAACATATAGCTAACATAGGTTCATTCGGGTCATAAAAGAAAGTTTACACCCCATCAATTTTCCACCCAAAATATTGAAAGGGGTCGTTAAACCACCTCCAACTCTCCACTCCATATGGGATAAGAATTGTTTATTTGAAATCAATTCCAACCTATAGAGTCTAAATTTTTTCTATAAAATTGGGAGTTTTCCCCACCAAGACTAACATCACCTATCATTTATTGCTTCCAAAAGTTTTATTTTACTTCACAAGGAGTTTACTTAACCACATTATGGTTGGAGTTTGTTCTCATATATGAAAAATAAAATTGATTAGTGGAAAATACATTCTAGATACTATGATTTTAATTATAATTTGAAGAATTTACCAAGTTTTATTGTGGAGGTGAAAGCTATTTTTTCCTCAATTATTCTTGAAACAAATTAAAGAAATGAGGTGAAGAGACTATATCAATTACGAATTTATAGACATTTTTTCTTATGATTTATTAAATACTCATTTTTATTTGTGTTATGCTAAAAATAGTAAGTTGTGCTACAATTAAAGAAACTAAAAATGCTAAGAGAAACAATGGTGGGGGCTAGGTGGACTTGGCAGGTGGCCACCAATATCCACCTGGATCAGATGGTATGTACTAGACCAGACATTGCACATGTAGTGGGAGTATTGAGTAGGTTTATGTCAAAACTAGGGAAGGAGCATTGGACAACAGTGAAGTGGATTTTCAGGTATTTGCGCGGAATTAGTGATTATGGTTTGTGCTACCAAGGAAGACCAAGATTGGACAGAGTTTTAGATATTCATGGCTTTGTTGACGTGGACTGGGCTGGAGATCTGTATCAAAGAAGATCTACAAGCGGGTATGTGTTTAACCTATTTGGAGGCGCAGTCAGTTGGATGAGCAAGAAACAATATATACTGGTACTATCAACTACAGAGGAAGAATAAATGGCAGCCACTCATGCAAACAAGGAATTAGTTTGGTTGTAGAGATTGTGTTCAATTATGGGGTTAGTACAGGGAGCTATAAGGATAGACTGTGACAGCTGAAGTGCAATTTTCTTGGCAAAGAACCATGCATATCATTCAAAGACAAAGCACATTGATGTTTAGTATCACTTTGTGAGGGATATGATAGAAGACAAAAAGGTGTTGCTAGTAAAGGTGGACACTTTAAAGAATACTATAGATGCATTGACAAAATCTGTGAGCTCTAAGAAGTTCTCTTTATGTAGAGAAACAATGGGCATTGCTGGGCTAGATAAATGAATAAACTCTCTTGTGGCCCCCTGTGGAAAGAAAATAACAAGAGGGAGAATGTTGGGTTGTGTTATATCCTTTCCACGACTATCCCACATAGTTAACCGGGGGGTTAGAAGGGGGTGGAGACCCCCTTTGTTGCGCCGATTGCGTAGTGGGGGGAGGTCACAAGGGGTTTGAGGGGTGCAGGTAACCCCACTCTATGGGGTCTGAGGCAATGCCCTCGAAAATTTTGTTTTTAGACCCTATATTAGGTTGGGTGGACCTACTTATGGTTTTGTGCATGATTTTTGCACATGGTTTTGGACGAAATGGTTTTCGGTCCATGGTTTTGGATGTGATGGTTTTCAGTCCATGGTATTGGATGCTTCAGCATGTATAAATATGTATTGTAACATTGAAAGGAACATAATGAAAAATCAAGCTGGGAGTCTCGGTTTTGGGATCGAAGGGAAAATATCTGTGTATATGTGTTTTATGTGTTATGCTATCACATTGTTTATTTTATGTGTTTTAGAATTCGTATGCAGGTAATTTCTATACGGGGTTAAAACCTACATGGGGGGTGTGGCATACTTGGATTTTTGGACCAAGAAGGAAAAGGAAGAGTAGGAAAATGCAAGAGGACATTGGGATCAATAGCTACAATAGGTCTTTCTTGCAAGTACCGAGTTGCATGTATTTTTTCTTCACTAGTTTGACATGCATGGCATATGAATGTGGTTCATTAGTCATGATCTATCACTGGCATGGAGGATTTCCTGGATTAACAGTGGATTTGCCTAGCCTTTTGATTTCTTGGATAGCCATGGCGATTGTGGGTTTATTTTCCTTATTTTTTTTTATTGGTTCTCATGCTTCCTTAGGTTGTTTTGATTTATTAGTTCTTGGAATCCTTAGTTGGAAAAACGATTTGGAAGCCCTATAATAGCTTTAGTTGAGTTACTAGTCCTAGAAGGCTTGGTTGGAAAAATGCCCTAGAATCCCTTGGTGGGTTGAGTTACTATTCCTGGAAGACTTGGTTGGACAAACGCTCTGGAAGTGCAACAACAACTATGGATTGAGTTACTAGTCCTAGAAGCCTTTGGTTGGAACAAACGTTCTACAACCCTGGAAGGCTCAAATAGAGACTGATTGATTATGGCTTTTTGATGTCTGACCATGAGGTGGAATCACTGTTTGATGGGTTGAGGTGGATTTCCTCTAGAAGCTATGGATTGTTTTGGATTGAGGTTTCTATGAGATCCCACATTCATGCTTGGAATATGGCACAAGGGTGAATGGATGAAGATAGATTTGGTTTACCCATTCTACGGTTGGGTGGAACGTGGAATTCCCATCCCAGGTTTTGATTTTGCATCATTAATATGAGGTTATTTATCCTTGTCTTTTTATGAGTATTATATTGGTTTATATGTGGATCATATAGTTGTGATTTCATTGGTATTTCTGCTACTATTATGTTGGTTAGTTAAGTGTTCTATGGCAGTAACTTTGTATGGCTCTCATCATGTTTTTTACTTGTATATGAATGAACAACGTATCTATGGCCTAATGGATGAAACTGCAACTAACGTGACAAGGAAACAATGCCTCGTAGAGAATCCCACATAAGTATGAGACACCTATGTTTAGATCTATTATTTACTTATGTAGATTACATATTCGTGATATGTTTGACGAAATGCCTGCCTTAGCTAGTAGGGGTCTAGTCAAGGTCTTATTCAAGTAATTTCATTAGTACTATTGTTTCCATGTTATCTTATTGTTTTGAAGGTGTCATTCAATTCTAGGCAGTGACCTAGGCTCTAGACTTGAGAAAGTGGCTCAAATCTCGGGGATGTTGGCACAACACTGTGTAAAAAAGTCCTTTGATGCTAGTTTGCAGGCCTGTGAGAGATTCTAAAGGTCCCTGGATGTTGTCATGGCCATATCATTAGAGCGCCCGGTGGTTAAGTGGTCCAAAATCTCAGTGGAACCTAGGGTATGTGTTATAGAATTTTTTGGGCACTTCAACCCCAATCATAAATGTCCATAAATTGAGGACTCCTAAGTCCCTAAAAGTGTTGCTTTACTGCCTAAAGGAACAAGGTCAGCTGATTACATCATCTCCCAGAAGTTCTCCACTGAAACCTACTCATAAATGGTCAAAACTAGACCATACTGAAAGCTCAATGCAGAGGGTGTGATGCATATCACCTTCCCAGTGTACAAGGTGCGATGCATACTGATTTGCTGCTCTGTAGGGTGCGATGGTCGGGAATGGACAAATGGCAGGGACAAAAATGCGAGGTGGAAGATCATGGAATCTTCCAGAAGCTTCCCTTATGACACTTGCCTCTCTATTTTCGACCAGGGATGAGTAAGAGATCATCATTCTCCAAATGGAAGTAGGAAATATCAGAGAGAAGACACTAATCAAGATCCCAGAAGATGACTCACCTCTCTGTAATCATCTATATATGGATCC